>BRDA01055419.1:0-33758 GCA_036984385.1 Crenuchus spilurus | reverse complement strand
GGTGGGACTCACAGACATGAGTGGAGAGAGCTGATTCAATGATGTGCACATATAGATGTGTGTGTGTGTGTGTGTGTGTGTGTGTGTGTGTGTGTACGCATACCACTCAAGCAGTTCTGACCCACTGAGATATGGACTCTGAAGGTGACCTGTGGTTTTTGGTATTAAGATAATAGCCTTTAGAAGAGTCTTTAAAGTCCTGCACGTTCCCGCTCATCCCACAATGGAATTGAGATGTGAGGAGTTTGGAAGCCACTGTCAGTATATTCTCACCACTGTCATTACAACCCACAAGCCATTGTGTGTTGTCACTCAGAGATGGTAGGTTCTCTTTCTGAGACGTGGGTTTCTCTGTGGTAGGTTCTTTTAGGGAGTTTTGGTGCATCTCAGTGGTTTTCCCACTTGCTTGTGCTTGTGATTTTTTTCATGTTCTTATAGAGTTTTTATTTTTGATTCTTGGTTCCTTACAGGATTTGTAATTTGCTTTTGAACCTTGGTTCTTCTAAGTTGTTCTTCCTGATAGTGATTCTTCTTTTTGAGGTTTGATTACTTTCAGTGTTCTTGCGCTCTTAAGGAGATGTTCCACTGTACTCTTGGTTCCTGTCAATGGTTCTTCATATGATTCTGTTTGAGTCTTGGTTCCTTTCAGTGGTTTTTGCTTTTCAGTTTTGGTTTCTCAGTGGTTCTCAGGGAGCTCTGTGCTGACACTGGCTTCCACCTGTTATTCCACTAAGACTTAGCAGTACTGTAATGCATCAGTAATGCAGGGAATAATGGCAAATTGGCACTTTTGATCAAACTGATTTATTCTTTTGTGTTTTGTGTTTTGCAGGTGTTTTCCTGGCTTAGCTCTCTGAAATGGGATTTTCACAGAAATGGTCTTGTTGATAAATGCTATGATGGACATTTGAGAATGTTGTGTTCTTGTCAGAACAAGTAAATGAAAGAATCACATTACGATACACCTGACTGCCAGTGCTGGAAGGTTTCCAACACTAAATTCTAGTTGGTGCAATGCTACTTTTCTCTTATTTTTAGACTCCACCCCCACTCCAGTCAATATCTCTATTGCATGTAGCACTGCTATAGAGCCTGTTGTGGATAGAGAGAGAGAGCGAGAGCGAGAGAGAGAGGGAGCGCTGAGAATGGAGTGTTTTTGGGTGGCTCCAAGCAGGCGAGGGTGGAGGATTTGTGGGGGAGCTTTGAGGCTCTCTGGAGGAAGCAAGGAGAGAAAGATGTCACAGTGAAGCTTTCGGCGGACACCAGCAGCAGAAAGACAGTGTAGGAGTGATTGATCAAGGTGTCATTCCCTTTGCATTTAACATTAAAGCCATTTACATTTTAGAAGGGAGCAGTTCTCCTGCCCATTAAAAATTAATCACAAGAAAGTTGTGTGGGAATATTGATCTTCTATCTGCTGTTCTTCTAAGAGAATGTGCTATCTCTGCAGACATCTCCCCAAAAAATCCTTAGCCTAAATTCTTCATACCTGCATTGACATTTTTCAGTGGCAGGAGCTTCCAAGGGTTGAAACAGCCAATCTTCAGACTGATGGAGACAGATGCTGCTGTATGTGTCTGCAGAAATGGGCAGAAATCAAATGATATATACTGAAATATGGACTGTAATAACCTTTTTGTCTTTAGTTTTTGAGTCAGTCAATGAATAAAACAAAGGAATTACTTATATATCGATATATACCTATATTACAACTGACAGCATCAAATTATTTAATATACCATAACTTTTGTACAGGACACATTTTTTATTTGTTTTTTTTTTCCAATAATTCCAAAAATTTATTAAATACAGAGTAAGGGTTCCTTAAAAACGTTTGTGTAGATGTTTTATTGATTAGAAAATCAATATATCAGATAATTTAAGCAGAGGTACACTCACCTTTGCAAAAGATTGTAGGTAGTATATGTAATACAGTCTGTGTCAGTAAAAATGTGGATTTTTTTATTTTTTGTCCTTTATTAAAGCATATTAACTATCTCTGGTCTTCCAATGTTACCTTTCAGTATTTAAGAATGTGTTACTTAATGGTCCTTTCTGAAATATGTGGGTTGCTTTGAAGTGGGCCCTGTTTTGTGTAATTCTTCTACTTTTGTTTCATTTAACTTTGTCTTGGTAAACACAATCATTTCTTAATTGCCTTGATGGTGAGCATTAAATAGAACCTGGCGAGCTTAGAATCTCAATGAGCCTGATGAGCATCTTTTGGAGCAGGCAGTTATGTTTGAATGCATTGGCAAATGGAAGATATCAGACGATTATAAATGTTGATTACAAAAAAACAATAACGTAGAGTCGTTACGCCGAGTAAATCATGGCGTGATGTGACTGAATAGCACAACAGCACAGGGATGATGAATTCTGTATAATAGATGAGAACATGACATGGTCTGGCCATCCTAGTCCAGGTCAGAGTTCACTAGAATGTCATTCTTATTGATTCTCCTGTGGTAGAATTCAGCATTATTCTTATGTCTTATATCATGTTATTCTTATACAGTGGAACCTCAGTTTTCATTATTAATCTGTACTTAATGCCTGAGCGTAACCAAAATGAATGATATCTCTCTCTGAAGTAATATTTCCCATAAGAAATAATGCAAATCCAATTAATCTGTCCCAGACATTCCAAAATATTAACAGAATAACATTTTATATAGAATAACTGTAATTTCACATACAGAACACAATGAGAAATATATACAAAAGACTAATGACATGGATAAATGAACATTTAACATCACTCTTACAGGTTTACGCTCTGTTTTAGAGGATGCCAGTGTGGTCCAGCTGGCAGTCTTTGTTTTGTACACCCATTCTCAGGGTTGTCGGCTGCTATTTGTTTTCGCCAACATTTTCAGGTGGTAGCGCTGCACATCATTGCTTTAGTGTGATGTGTTTTAGTTTGTTTACAGGGGTGCCCACACTTTTTCAGTCTGCAAGCTACTTATCTAATGACCAAGTCAAAATGATCTACATACTATAAAAATGTAAGACATATTTATTTATAAATATATTGACAATTTATGTGTACAGTGTATGCTGGTGTAACTTGAATAACTTGAACCCATATTACACAATACAACTGTACATGTTTTGTCATTGGCCTACTTTACTCTGATGACTTGCGCTGAATGGAATCAGTCAGGGATGCATAGTCTGGACAGTAGTTACTCATAACCAGCCTCAAGCGAACCTCCAAATGACCATCAGTCATAGTGGAACCATACTTGGACTTAATGATCTTCATGTGTGAAAAGGCTGACGCCGAATAATGCAGTCAAGACAAACACACTTCAGAAATGACAGTAAAAAAGTTCTCCACCACTCCATATGGAAATGGTCAGTTTTAGGCTTCTTACTTGGTCCAGCTCCTTTAGTCATTTTAAAACTCTTTCTCCAGTTCAAAAGAAATAAATTGGAGGCTAACTGAGCAACTCACAAGCTAGCTAGAGTTCTGCAGCACTTAAGCAGAAATTCTGAATTATTTTGATAATAGTTACACTTGGATGTAAATGGATGACTTATCACAGACTGGTAGCCGCAGGCACACAGACTCTAGTGTTAATGTTTTAATATAAAACCTCTGATATTAAAATACGTCACAGGCAGAACAAACATACATGTTCAGAACTTACAGTGACAGGTGAACACGGACTGCTGGCTAACTTGAAAAACTGGTTTACAAGTACAGATGCTGTTTTATGAAGCGATAGCGGAGACGGCCAATCACACGTTAGCAAAAAATGGCAGAGCCAATCGAATGAGCTTGTGGGCGGTCTAAAGTGAAACTTAATTCAGATTGAGAGGCTTGGAATCCTGCTAGGTCCTTGTGCTCGACCAGCCTCCCTGTATGTCAATCAAGTGAGATGTTTTATAGCGAGGACGAATGATAGGCTGATGTCTGTTTTTTTTTAAATGCCATGCGATCTACTTTGAGATCGACCGGTAGATCACAATCGACATATTGTGCACCCCTGGTTTAGAATATTAACAATGAGAAATAAAGCCCGAATGAAGTGGGTGAGTGATGAACATGTTTTTTCTTTTTTTCTTTTCTGAAATTAGCATCAAATCACGTGATCACGCAAACAAAAAGTGGGCAGATGAACAACTGGGACAAACTTTCCCTGAAAAAGTTACGATAACTGAATTGTACAGTAAGCAGGGCAACCAATAACCGCAGTTCCACTGTATGTACATGACCCATGCCATGTATTTCTCATTAACTCTAAGCAGCAAATAAACAGACTTGTGTGAAAATCTGATGATGTTTTAGGTCATACTTTGTATTTATGCAGAAATATAAAACATTCTAAAGGGTTCACAAACTTTGAAGCACCACTCTATGTACTAGCTATAACTATAACAGTTGAGTAATCTCATTTCTAAAGTAATGACTGGCTCAGAGATGCAGAAGGAAGGGGAATTTTAATGACAGTCCAAAAAACCTAATAAATCAGAAATCAGTGCCCAGCAAACAGAGGCTAAGCAGCAAATTGAAAACTAGTGTGTCAGTAATCAGACAGCATGACGTTTAACAGCAGTGCTCACAAACTTAATGAAAACACAAGAGACGGCTTTGTCCAGTCTTAATGAATGCCTCCTGATCTTCAGGTGACTGTGAGCTGGGCCTGAGGTAGACTAGTGATCAGGAGGGAGGTGAGGCAGAGTGCTGGAGGCATTGGTGTGGGTGTGACTCAATATTGATTATTTAAATGTTCCACAAGAATAATAAAAGCTCAACTTCTCTGTTGCTTTAATGATTGAATTACTCTTATTGTCACTTTTTTTAAATTAATGACCCCATTAATTATTTTAGTTTTTCAACAATAGAATAAATTACAAATATAAGCCCCCTAAACCACAAATTAGTCACCTTGCGTGTTTAAGGAGGTGGTAACTTGAGGCTCCTGCAGATGGTGTTGCATGAGGATAATCAGGCTATAAATGCCTGCGGGATGTCATTTGATGTGTGGAGAATGGTAAGCAGATGTTAAAGATTGGCAAAAAGGAGGGATTTGCATTTGGGCACCATACGCCGTAGTGTGAAGGAAGTAGCTGAATGTGTAGGTGTATTGATGCACAGAGACATACGGGTATATCTATCCATCCATCCATCCATCCTTTCACCATGTAGTTCAATTGTCAGGGTCACCACAGAGCAGGTATTATTTGGCTGGTGAACACTGATGGTGTGTCACTGTGTATAGCGCTTAGTGCTGGGCGATAAAACGAAAACGATTTTTTTCACAATAATTTTTCCTTTAATGACGATGATAAGCCGGGACAATAGAATTTGATAAGCATTAACGTTTGTTTCCCTTTCACGTGTAAGCAGCTTAACAGTGAGTTAAGCTTGTTGGCTCCTCCTCACCAGTGCAGCCAAAATGCACTGTTGTGTTTTAGACAAGTACTGGGGCCGGACAAGAGAGCATGAGGTCGCTGTGTACTTGTCTGTTTGTGTGAGAAGGAGAAGGAGGGGGGCTCGCTGTGTGAGTGTGTGTGTGTGTCAGCCTGAATGTTAGCATTAGCCTGTTAGTTTGGCTCTCTAGCCTGTTATTTTGGAGTGGCTGTGGCTGACAGCAGTCGTAAGTTTCAACTATAAAGCGACGACTGTAAACGTCTTTCTCGTCCATCCTTTCAATGCGTCCAGCCGGACGCTACAATATTATGTTCTGGCAATAAACGTTTTAATATTTTAAATAGAAACATTTCATGTATTTAGTCTGATGTTTTTAGAAAGATGTTGTTTAAAACTATGACAGTGTTAGAAAATGTAATATTGTGATAATTATCGAGATTGATCAATATAGAAAAAATTATCGTGATAAAATTTTTGCCCATATCGCCCAGCTCTAATTGCGCTGGTATGAGTGGTTTAAACACAGCAGATATGCTGCTTTTGTCCACTGTGCTAAATGAGTGTAAATGCTAAAATGCCATTAACGTTCAGTACAGTTACATTGTCATTTTGCCAAGGGTGCACAAACCTTTGCACAGGACTGCAAGTGACTTGATATCATTTATTTTAATAAACAAATGCTTGTTTCAACTTGTACTGGTATCAGTTCCGGGAATGCCTTTTCTCAAAAATGTACATCACTGAATTTATGATTTTTATTTCTAGCTTTTTCAGCGATCACGATCCAGAATCAGGTCAGAGGCAGCAAATCTGATCATTTCATGTTAATTCTATGCATTTGGAGGCAACAAACAAGGATAAATGGCTTTGGTAGATGATTCATTCATCATTTTTACACTAAATATTATGACAAGTTGATTGTAAGGTTGTGACGAGTGGTGCATAGACGGCATGTCACAACCCACTGATTCAAGCATTAATGGCATATAAGCTGGGGGCTGAATTGCTGTATGTGCACCACACAGTTATATAACTGTCTTCCTCAGAGTGCTTGCACTGTCTTAAACTGACAAAGCCTATAGTGGATGCACAGTTAAGTGCTGGTCTGAGCAAGTGCATTATTTCTTATAATGAGGTCTCAAGGCTCTACTTCAGAAGGTACATTCATTTTCTCTAGGAAAGAATCTCAGGCTTGTCTTTAAGTCATATCGCCTCATTTTCCTGCTTTTAGGACCACCAAGATTCATTACAATGCGACAGTGTTTCGGGTGAGGATGTGGTCTCTGAGCCTCCGTCGCTTGGCTTCAAAAAGCCGGTTGCCTAGTACCTGAAAACGAGGGAGCTTCATTGAGCGGTGATTAATAATGAGAGAGCGCACACCTGAACTTATCATCCACTCGACCAAGTTTTATGATTGATGTGTTTTCGGAAGTCATAATTATTTATCCTCCTCTCGCAGCGCGCTTTTTTTACGGCACGTTCCAAAAGCTGGCAGTGTGCTTTTTCTCCGGTGAGCTTGCCTCTATTAGCCAAGCAAAGCATTTCTTTATGAGACCATTAAACTAGTGCATGCAATCCAAAATACTCATTAGAACTTAACCTTCTAAGTCCTGAAGTAGCGTTTTTATTATCCAGCTCAAGAAAATAGTCCCAGTCAGCAGTCCCCCCCACCCTCGCACCCCCCCATCCCCCCACTCTTCCATTCTCTTTTTATGAGCTGGTACAATCAATAAAGAATTGTGTGGGAGAGCTTCATCCCATTCTGAACATAATTTGTGTCAGAAATGTCTACTGTTATACAATGGTATATTGACTTATTAAATAAAAGACAGGAAGGCATGCTTTGAGTGGGTGTCAGGGTGACAGGGATTCACGGGGAGTTTTCTTATGGGATATTAGGTTTGGTATTATTGGACATGCACAAGCAATAATGGGGAGGTAATTTCCCGATTTCTAATTAGGGTCACATGCAAATGAAATCTCTCTTCGTGTTAGTTTTATGCCGCTTCAGGAGTTCTCATATGCTTAGGCAATTTATGACCAGCGACGTTAAGCAAAGCAGGGGCGCGGAGCAGGAATATGTCATTACGTGGGGCAGCGATGGACGTGGCGTGGCTGATTTTTATGGAGATGCTCTTTATAGGTGATTGAGCGGCGGTAAAAGAGAAGGGTGAAACAAGCTGCCCGTTCTTACCTGGCAGGGTCCATGATGCCAGCGGTAGCATGTAAACACGGCAGAAAGAGGTTTATAGGGGTTAAGACGGAAGAAATGTGTAAACTGCATCTGAAGTGATCCTTTGCCCTTCCTCGACCTGGCATGAAGTGATCTGCAGGTGTCAAGATAGGCAACCTCTGACCCCTGTCTGCTCTGCTAAAGATGCAGAGAGGGTTCTGCAGGCGTTTAAATATACATCAGTGCTCAAATAACAGTGGCAGACATGGAGTGAGATGACTTGTACTCGTCCATGCCTACTGCAGCATGTCTTTTCTCCCCCTTCAGTGCCCTGGAAGAGCCTCGCAGGCCAGTCAGTGAGAGCTTTCGAAAAATAAGAACATCGGAGCATCTGACAGCCATCGCTCCATTCCTCCACAGCCCAACGCCTGCCTGTCTCCCTCGCTGGCTCCTCGTGGCACATCTCTAGCTGAAATGAATTTATCTCTGACGGCACGTCCGCTTGTAATTAACTCTTTGAACCCTTGGCTTATTATTCCATTATCAATCTTCAGACTTAGTGTTCAGTAACTACTTTGGATCATTAAGTAACTGTGATGAAATTAATACGTGAGCTGATGTAGACTACATGTCCAAATGTTTGTGGACACCCCTTCTAATGAATGCATTCAGATACTTCACGTTGCATCCATTGCTGACACAGATGTGCAGTTAAACACAGCTTACCTAGTCCCTGAGAAGTACTGTCAATAGAATTCATTGTTCTTCAAGGGTTCTTTAGTAAAGAAAATGGTTCTATATAAAACCATGAACACTCAAACAACCCAGAGGATTCTTTGCCTTGTGAAAGGTTCTTCAGACTGATCAGGAATGTGCTGTAGATGGTTCTATATAGGAACCTTTTGAAAATGATTCTATATAGCCCTAAAAAAACCCTTTTGGTGCTATATAGAACCATTTTCAAAAAGGTTCTGTATAAAACCATCTACAAAACATTTCTCATCAGTCTGAAGAACACGTAGAAGGTGGAAAAAACCCTTTATCCATGAGAAGGGTTCTTTGAGTGTTCATGGTTCTATAAAGAACACTTAAGGAACACTTGAAGAACCGTCATTTTTAAGAGTATAGGACTCTCTGACGCAGATAAACATGAAACTATTGGTGTCATGTCTAATGCCAGGTGAGGGCTAGAGGTGTATAAAGCCCCCCAGTATTGCTCTGTACAGCAGTGGAACCATGTTCTATGTAGTGATGGTCCATCCAATACATTTGGGATGAGTTGGGAATGAGGTGACGGTGATCATCCAGCATCCTGACCTCACTAACACTCTTATTGCTGAATACAAAAAGATCTTCACAGCGATGCTCTAAAAGCCTGCTCTGAACAGTAGTGACAGTCCAAGAAAAAGCAGGAAAAATCCTTTTTAATACCTTTCATTTTGGAAGAAATGATGAATAAGCAGGTACCCAAGGCTTTTGTCCATGTCGTGTATGTAATAGGAAAGTGAATACCTAAAGTGGACTCACTTTCAGGCCTCTTAGAGTTTATGGTGATAACACTGCTCGCTTCCATGATGCATCTTTTATGATGGCCCAAAAAGACATGAAATGTGAAAGGACAGTTTGTCTTCATAACACACTGTCTGCCCATAGTAACCTTTGCTCCTATAGAAGAAAAGAGGGAAAACAACATCCAATCAAAATTCATTCTCTTATCTTCCTCCCATAAGATTTCTACAGCAGTGTTATACAACCTTCTTTATAAAATTCTCAAACAGAAAATGATGCCACGACATCGTTTTTGTTCAGCTGGGGGTGAGGGGGACTATGGAGGTGGGTTTACAGCTTTGGTTTCATTTTCTATTTGTAGGTTGTGCCTGATGTGACACATTTGATTTTAAAAAACATTTTTGGTGTCATTTGAGCATTTTTTGGTTGGCTCTATAGTAAGATCACTGCAATGTTCATCTCTGCTCTTAAACGTTCAATAAGATGCTCCTGTTCCTACACAGGAACATTTCTCATTTCCCTGACCTGAGGCATGTTCAGGGACGTAGGCTGTGTGGGATCGTACTGTCCGAAGCCCCTTGCGCACTCTGTAGGCGCACGCGTGGGTCCGGGATGCTCGGGGCCGGACTCAAATGCCAGGCCAGGCGGGGGAGATTAAAGAGGGCTCGCTGCTGCTTTGGCAGCTTCGCTAGGAGAGGCAGAAGTGAGGCCATTGTTCTGCCGTTAATTGAGCCCCTATGGCCCGGAGGAGAGGTACTCCATGACCCCCCCACCATCACCACCACGATCACTCCACATCACAAAGCCCATCCTCCCCCACAATCGCATGAGACTCTCTTCAGGCTGCCCGAATGGCATTGTGCGCTGTTTTTGCGACTCTAAAAGGCAATGGAAGATGAGTAGAGGAGGGAAGCGCGTAGGTCACAGCGCCCTTTTTGCCTCAACTTGAGGGTCGAAGTCTTCGGTGTCGTTCGGAGCTGACGTTCACGTGTAGGAGACGAGGGTGCTGAGGTATACAAAGAGTGGGACATGATGATTGCGAAGCTAAATAGAGAGGAATTTTGAGATTCTTTCCTGAGACGAGTTTCAAAGAGAAATCAATGGCTGTGTGGACTGAATTTTCTCTAACGAACCACACTTCTGTTTGCTCTCTACAGCGTCAAAGCCTTAGAAGCTGTCAGGCTTTCTGAGCAAGGGTGCTAATGTCAGAACAGCTTGTGCACTTTACATCCTAACGAATACGCTTATGAGCCCAAATGGGACCTGATCATAGATCTCTATTCCTATTCCTGGACCTCTGGTACAATAATGCAGCCTCAGGTCTAAATTCATCCCGCCGAGAAATCCCTGGTGGTTTTTATGAACGATGCTTCTCTAAAATCCGCCGTGCTGTTTCTTTTGACCTCCCCCACTGACATTCTGCAGAATTATAACAGTCGCCACTGTGATATTTATGTTTGTCCAACGTAAGGTTCTTCCTGCTGAGAACATATTAATGCGGGTTTGGCTGTATGCAAACGAGGTGGCGCTCATTCTTCTTTGCGCGGCGGTCTTCCCGTACCAGATCAGTTATATTATCTATTCATATGGACTCCCCGGGCTTTGAAGGGCACTTAATTAGTCTCCTCAGTGGTGACTGGATATTTGACCTTTAAAAGTAAATTGAGTCTTTTACAGTGGTTTCTCTTAGCTGGGGTTTCTAACATTAGTGGTGGTGGTGGTGGAGAAGAAGGGGGGCAAACCTTTCTTGATTTTTCTTCTCAAGCATGACGATGGCTTCGAGTCTCAGTAGAGAGGCCACTTACAGTCAGATAGACTCAACCACATAACATTTCACTGACAAGCAAGGCTTCCATCAAGCCCCATCTGTGTGTATGTGTGTGTGCACATGTGTGTCTGCTGGAGCATGCTGGACCTTAGTGAAGCTGTGGCTGAAGGAGCATCTCGAAATGTCGATGTTCCTCTAACCCCCCCATACGTTTCCAAATGCCATGCGAATTGCTCTATAAGTCTTCCACATTGACTGACTGGTTGTGCAGCCGAAGCTCCCAACGCGGCAGCCTGCCAGTCTTCCTCACGTCTGACCATGGCTCATAGTAAGCCAGCAGATTTACGGAGCGATGCTGATGCCGTGTGACTGGCAATGCAATTCATTGCTCAGCCTAAAAAGCTCTGGATGCACTTAAGAGGTTCCTATGGACATAATGAATAAATGAGTGCCATGAAATTGCAGCTTCCAGGAAAGCATATTACTTTCTGTGTTGGTAAGTGATCACATGCGTAGCTGCTCTAGACACCTCTGTAAACATTTTAACCGCCCATCAGATACGAAGCTCTAGTTAATCGCCATCTTTACTCCATCTTCTGTTTCAGCCACATAACCTCAGAGTCCTCCTGTAGGAACACATCACTGTTGGTGGCATATTACTGAAACAACTGAACGATGGAAAAATCCCACAATCAGGAGCTGGAGAGGGATGCTTCAGTCTTCTGGCTTGGAAAATGTGATGCTTTTTGGATGGTCCCTTAGTCACAGAAATGGTCCAGTGCCATTCTAATTATTTTAAAAGTTTTGCACAAACCATCTCAGTGAGACTGCTTAAGAAAACGGGATAATTAATTGAGAAAAGGGCGAATAAATCCTGAAGGCTCGCAGTTGCTCTATGACAGCAGTCGTTTTTCCCTGCTGAAGGCTGCCCCGTGCTTGAGTTATGGCTTGAGTGTTTGCCAGGGTCCGCTGACTACATCTCAGCGCTTCCTCTCAGCCTCACAAAAACCCATGGGCCAAAGGTGATCTCCATCAGGACTATTTGGCACCGCAGACCCAATATGCAGTGTTACATTTATCCAGTAGCTTGTAGACATACAGTATATGGAGAAAAGTGGGACACATTCATTGTTTCTTCCAAAATCAAGGGTAGTAAAAAGAACTGTGACATTCTGTTAAGTTTTGGAGCATTGCTGTGAGGACTTGATGGCGTTCAGCAACAAGGGTGTGATGGAGGTCACTCTCACTACCTCACCTCATCACCAGCATCTCATCTCATCCCAAATTACTGGATAGTGCACCATCATTCCAGAGTTCACAGCTCTACAGCTCAATGCTGGGGTGTTTATAATTCTCTAGCCCACACCTGGCATTAGATGTGATGCCAATAGGTTCTCGTTTACCTGCTGAGGAGAGTCCTATTCTATTGGCAGTACTTCTACTGTGTGTGTATTTGTGCATCTGTGTTAGGAATGGGTGCATCTTAAAGTAGCTGAATGCATTCATTAGATAGAGTGTCCACAAACATTTGGACATGTTGTAGTTTAGCTTTGTTGATACGCACTTGATAAGTACTTAAAGGGCTGTTTCTCCTGATGCAAAACAAAAGGCTGTTTCTGACTGTCCCAAACGAAAGCTCTTGGGTTTTAGCCAAATGAATTTTCCATCACAAGTACAGTCGATGTTATTGCTCAATGGGAGTGCAAAAAGCACACGAGGGTGATTTATCGTGGATCATTTGTAACGGAGACCTTTCCAGCAGACCCCTCTGTGTTGACATCATTTGTCTGCCTCTGCATAAATGATTTAGCATTGTAATTAGCACCTGTAGTCATCAATGAAGAAAGGCTTTTGCCTGTCTAAAAGCCTCAGCTCCAATGAACCGCTTAAATCTATTTATTTTCTTCCATCTTGAACGTGCCGCGTGTAACATTAAATAACAATCTAACACGACTACTTAAGGAATGTCCAGAGGCAATAAGGTGTCTGTATGGTACAGTGTGAAAGCAGGTGGGCAAGTAGGCAAGTTGGGGCAACCGTGGCCTGGTGGTTAGGCATCTGATCTTGTAACTGGAAGGTCATTGGTTCTATCCCCAGGCAGGTCATGACTGAAGTGCCCTTGAGCAAGGCACCTAACCACCAACTGCTTCTCAGGTGCCATGGATAGGGCTGCCCACTTCTTCAGGCACATGTTTTCACAGCCTAGTCTGTTCACTATTGAGTGTGTTTCACTCCATGAATGGGTGGTCAAATTCCTGATTTTTCTCTTGTATTTTATATTTTATATTTTGCTGATGTTTGCTTATGTTGTTTGTTTGGCTTTATGTATCAAAACATTTTGTTCGCTTTAGAACCTCTCTATATCTCTTACAATTAAACAGTCTGAGTCTTTAAGATTATGTAAATTACCTCTGTTCTGGCCTGTATTACATCCTGTGCAAAAAGCAGTGTAGTCTGAAACTCCCCTTATATATTTAGCTTGAAAGGGCGGAGCTAAACTGCTGTAGGCTAGTATATGTATGCTAATGTGGCTTGTTCTGATTCATTTCAGAACAGGCCACATCTGAAGCTCACCGTTTTTTGTGGACTGTATGAACAGAGGAGAAAATGTTTACATCCTACATCAAACTTTATTGCAGTTCATGTCAGGGAGCCTTCAAGGGAACGTCTTCAGCACCTTTTCTTAGGTGATGTGGGACGGGATGATGTATACACTGATGTAATGCCAATTAGTATTTTTTGTTTGACTAATTTACATTAAGAATATATCGCAACACACACTAATGTTTATGCTGTTTATGCACGAGTGTTGACAATATGTTGTCAAAATGAGGCAAGGAAACTGAATTTGCCACACCCACAGCCAAACTACATGCTAAATATTCACTAATATAACTAGAGATCATGATAATGGCTGACAAATACATGGCATGGATTAATTTGACTGAAAATTAAGTTTGAATATCAAAATTAGTCTGTTTTAGAGCGCAGAGCTCTGCTACAACTCCTGTTTGAGATTTACTTTCCGAGACTTCAGGTCTTGAAAATATGTAAATAAAGCAAAAAAATAAAAAATACAAGCTCAACCCTACAAGATCATAACTAATCTAAGGAAAACATAGTGGAAAGTTTTGGACTTGTGGTTAAGGAACTAGCCTTGTGGCTGGAAGGTTGCCAACCCCTGGCACAGTGAATAGAGTTGCCCACCTCTGAGGGCAAGTGTGCTCACTTCCCATTTGTGTATGAGTTCACTATGTGCGTTTCACTTCATGGAAGGAGGTCAAATTCCTGTGTGTGTACAAGCACATTGGTCAGTCTTCCACTTTCACTTCAGGTAGGCCATGTTGTACTTCTAGGGGGAACATTTACATTGTCTGTACACTTTGAGACGAGTGTACCCCTTTCTTCTGACAGGATACCTCCACTGCAGGGGATCATAAGAAATTGTTCAGTTTAATGACAGCAATCTTAAATGCACTTTGTTCTCAGACTTTGCAGGTGTTGTATGTACTTTTCAGCAGTTACTGTGTGTGTTTTGGGAGCTTTCTGTTCTATCTGTTCTTTCCAGTGCTTTGCAGTAAACCCTCTGAGGTGATACTGGTGCTTTCTTCTCTTTATGGTAGTCTTTGACACATCTATGCCTACATCCTAGAGAGTGTTCCTGATCATTTCTTCTGCTCTTTTCTTTGGTTTTGTGGTCAGCTAGGTTGTCTGCTATCACTAAACTCAATGTGTTCTTGCTTTCTTAATAATTCACCTGGTGAACACACATGTAGTATTTTTGCTCTCTCTTCTTTGTGGTCCTTCTGTAGTCTAGTGAAAGAGTTCTGAACATTTTTGTCTCGCATCATACAAACAATGTAAATGTTTGTAAATGTAAAAAAGCTCCAACATGGTTCCTGATGTCTAATATTGTATCTTAACCCCGTGGAGTCTGAGGGTATTTCAGACACTCTGATGTAGTCTGACATGCCCCAGACATTTTACAAATTACACCCATCTAAAATAAAATTTTCCTATACTGTTAAACTTGCTTTTGTTCAGCACAAACTCAGCAACAACAGTCAAAACAGTAAGTGTGTCATAATATATTTTGATTAAATCTGCTCTAAACTTAGATTTTCCAAAAACCTGTTTTCAGATGTGCTGATATATTGTGAAAAACACACTTTAAACATTTCTAGTCAAGACTTTTGAGCTCAGAACTGAATAAACAGAGGTGTTTACTACACCCTGCTCCTTACAGTTTTAGAAATTGTATGTGGTTTTATTTCTAAAACTTAACTAATGTGAGGTGACGTGTTTTACTCACTCAGAGATTCCTAGATTGAATATTTATGAGATAGTTGTGAACACTCCGGGAAGAGGTCTTTGTTCAGGTTCACATTCCACATGTTCCCCGGTAATCCACCAATAGAACTTTTGGAATTAGCATGTTATTATCATATGAATGACAGATTGCATCATTTGGCTGCTATCTGACTCGCTCTGCAAAATGTGTCTCTGTATATTTAAGCTCCTTTCACAAATATCTAAAAAGATATTTCGATTCAACTTATATATATTTGAAAAGTAGACCCTTTAGGTTTCTGGGGTATGTTTAGTTTTGTTTCCAGGATACAATTTCTCAGAGTTATATAAGTGTTTTTGCAGAATGATTAAGGATCTGGTATTGTGACTGAAAGGTCACCGGTTTGATCCCTTGACAGATCATGACTGAAGTTCCCTTGAGTAGAGCACCAATCCCCCAACTGCTCCCTGGGCACTGTGGATAGACATGCCTACTGCTTCAGGCACATGTTCTCACAGCCTGGTGTGATCACTAGTGTGTGTTTCACTACACAAATGGGTTAAATTAAAATCATATTGACAACAAAAGTTGAATCTAAATCTAATGGGCCTTTCAAACAGCAGGTGAATAAACAGTGAGCTATAGCCAACTGTCAATTTACTTATTGTGCTTTAAACAGGTGTAGGCACTCGTAAAGAAGTGGTGTGCCCAAAATCATATTTATACAATTTTTAATTTCATCCGGGTGAAGATGACCAGCCAACATTTGTCTGAGGACCAACTTTTATTTATTCATTTTAATTTCTCTAGAGCAGTTGCTTTGGGAAAATACATCACATCAACTTATCTCAACTCAACCAAAGCACTTGGTTGTCTCAGACTAGTCAGTGTGACTAAAGACACTGTACAAACTATAAAAATTTATCAAATTTCACTCCAAACATGTCCGAATGCATCTGAAGCACATTGGACACAGTGCAAATGATGGTTTAGAGGTGAACAATTCCTTTAAATTATAGCTGACATTGTGCACTTTAACCTGAATGTGTTTCATTTCAAATCCAATATGCTGGAGAACTGAGCCAAAGCACTTCAAACTGTGCCCCTGTCCAGTTACTTATGAACTAGTCTGTAAGGTAAAGTCACATGTTCCAGAGCAGTATTCTCAGACTGCTGTCTCACCCTGACTGGCTGTAAAATATCATTCAGCTCAATGTATTTGCATTTAGAATTGTAATTCACATCCACACAGCCTGTCTCCCTAGTAGATGAGATTGGTAGCCCTTTAGAATAATTGAGAGGCATGAGACAAGGGGATGAAAAATATTTTGCCCTGGCTATAAAACACACGGCCCACTCGCGCAGGCCACGAGGATATATTGACTGGGTCCCAAACTCATCAGAAGATTGTTCAGTCGGGCTACTTGCATTAATCGTGAAATAAATTGAAAAATGCAATCAATGATTGGAGTGAATGTTCAGCGGTAATGATATCACATCGAGATAATCCAATAATTGAGAACCTGATGTATTCTCTATTGGTATTTCGCTGCTCGGCCTGTCACAATAAAGTATCCCGGGCTGGCTGGAGAGCCGGGCTCGGGCTGGGCCGCTCTAATCCTGCCGCTCCCCTCGAGGATTCGGGTTCAGAGCCTCAATTAAGCAACACAGCCAGGCTCATTGTGCCTGTGTAGAAGCAGTTGTCCAAAATGGGGACGGGGTTGACCTGCATGTTTGAGCCTTAATGAACAAATCAGGGCCCAGCGAGGACAAAATGGAAGGGGGGGGGGATCCAAGGAGTGAAGAAGATAGAGCTTAGAGCTTCGCTCTCGTTTCTATTTTTGGCTTTATTGGAATTGGTACATTGTACTGCAGCCTGATTCACAATGTAACCAGAAGTATAATACATTACCATCTTTGCATATTGGTCAGATTTTCATTGTTACTATTCATATAATTTAAAGTGGTAAAGCTCAGGCACTATCCAGTTGTCCATTTTGGACATTAGCTCTTTAAATCTACTGTTTGTATTACTTGTGCACTGATAGTAATGTATACTTATATACTAATACTGACAGTAAGTGTTACTGTGATTAATAGTAAAAATAATATGATAATATGACATTATTCAATTTCTTGTAATTGTCCATTACCCTAAAGATAGTCAGCCAAGACATATTTGGTGTTGGTAGTTTGGTTCTTCTGTTTAGCTCTGAAGCTACGAGGCTAAAAATAGACAAGTTTTTTAGCAACTCATCCTTCATTTATCTGTGTTTACAGATAAGAGTATAAGTGTCAGAAACCACATAATCAATCTATATGAGAATGCTGAACAGTTCTTCACAGTTTGAGACATGTAATTGATATATGCTAATTGATATAAATAAGCTTCCATTTCTAGCTAGCTACATTAGCCTTGTAGCTCCAGAGCAGAAAAAAAGAATGAACCAAATATGGTTTAAAGGGGGGTAAATTGTGGAGATTTTAGAAATAATTGTAAATGTTTGTGACCCTGCCATGTCCCTGGCCATGCCCCCTGCCTTGTCTGTCTTTGTCACGTGTGGTATGTGTTTACATTTCTCTACATGCTGTCAAGTCACCTTGTGGAGTTGGTTTATGGGTCTTGTCATGTCTGTGTTTACATTTGTCTTGTTTCTGCTCACAGCCTTGCTTGTCTATCATGTGTAATTATGTTTGTTGTAAAAAGCCTTCCCAATGTTTCAGTCGTCGTCTGTCATTGTACATTGTACGTTGTTAATTTTCACAGCCACAGTCTCCTTTTGTATTTGTACAATAAAAGTCACCTTTTCTGCATCCACACTGTCTTCCATTTCTTCCTGCACCCTACCCCAGTGATTGTGACAATATTATTACCATTCTTAAACAAGGACAGCAAAGGTTACTCAAATTAGGTTACTGGCTACCTAATTTCTAGGTAAGAGTTTTATGCTATCAAGATAAAATGCTGTGGTTTTCATATATATTTTCTTGAAGCACGTTCATAGTACTGGCATTCTTTATGCCCTCCAGGTATTAGAAAAAGATAAATAGAATGAGTGTTTGTTACTTGGTAAAAAGAAATTGTAGGATAAGCTCAAAGTGAAGTTCTGAATGGTCTCATAGTATAGAATGTGTATGGTGTGTGTGTGTGTGTCCATGTGTTGGTGGGGTAGTTAGCAAATTGGCCTTTGTTTTGCCATTTTGTTCAGTCTGAGCCTGGGAGAAGACTTGGGCTAAGTCTGGAGGATCAGTGAGAACAAAGCAGACTCCATCAGTGAGTGTGATCTCTTTTGAGGCTCTGTCGGAAGGGTGCGTGAACCCACAGCCCGTGCTGATGAGGGGCTATGGATTAATGAGCGCTGAGCACAGCCTTTTTTCCACTCGTTCTGCCGTATCGACTCCATCACTTTGTTTTAAAACCAAAACCTCGACAGGCAAAGAACCCTCACTGCTTAAAAGTTACAGAGTACAGATTCATAACTTTATTCTTTCTTTTAGTTTTTCAGTTAGTCTGTTTATCATGTGTTTATGGGATACATCCTCTTGATGATGCTTCAAGGGTTCTTTAGTGAAGTGATCAGCCATAACATTAAAATAACTGTTGTGTATCTACACTTATTGTTCATTTTAGCTCCACTGACCATACAGGTGCACATTGTAGTCCTACAATTACAGACTGTAGTTCATCTGTTTCTACTTCGTTATCCTCCTTTTACCTGTTCTTCACTGGTCAGGACCACCACAGAGCTGGTATTGTTTGGGTGGTGGGTTGTCAGCACTGTAGTGATACTGACGTGTTGGTGGCACAAGTGAAAGTAACTGAATTGAAACCCATTGAGATGTTGCAGAAGGACCATGCACAGGCAGTTCATGCTGGAAAATCTTCCAGTGTTCCTCCACAACAGTGTAAAGGCCTCCTCATACTTCTTGCAGAGACGACGTTCGCATGGGTTCAGCAAACAATAGAATGTAAATGTGGAGCAAATGAACAACCGCGAATGTCGCACAGGGGCTTTGTTTTCCGTGTCGTGCACATGGAAGCTGGGCGAAGACACCATGACTGTGATTGGTTGTTAAAAAAGAGGTGTGGCATGAAAACAAACATTTACAATTTTGGTGAGTGGCTGGCAGAGCAAGTACAGCAAAAACAGTTCCTCCTCCTCCTCTTCTTCTAACATTTGTTTATACACTATCGATATTTCACACGTCACCATACCAGAGCCGTGAAGTCATGAAACTTAAAGTCACAGTGCCACCCGCAGTTGTGGAATGAAAGCAAATGGAGGCCGCTGAAAGTATGCTGGCTCCAAAGCTCACAAAAGCGGGTTTATGTTTGTCCAACACTCACGAACTTCGTTTAGCATGAAGTATATGGAGACCTTAAGACTAATGCAAATGTGTGATTGTTACTCTCAAGCATGACACAAGCATTTATTAGGTTTATGGGGGCTTTTAGATTTTCTCAAGGGTGCGATAAGTTATAAATAAATCTTTATCTACGATAAGTGGACTAATCACTTTATACGTATTTTGTTTATGTAAATGATTCTTTAAAAAAGATATCACATTTAATCTGATAAGGGCATGTTCCATTAATGTATGATGGAGAAACTCTTTTACTGAACTGAGGCTATTTCATCAGTGCTGCATCACATGCAGTAATGTGGGTGTGTATGTAGTGGGCTGTGCAGAGAAAACGCCTGTGATTTCTCGGCCTGATGGTTCAGGATTTTGCTGGCAGTCATTAGCAGGACTCGCTCTGCTTTCACTGAAGCCGCCTAAAAAGTGCAGCCTGTACCACACACCTTAAGGTGCAAAAGCCATGCTGGTCCAGATGCTGTAATATTGATGAGGAGTCTAAAAAGGCTTAGATGTGGCAGCCTCTGCCCCTGCGCACTCTCATAAGCTGAGTGCTATGAAAGTACAGGCTCCAGTACACTGCAGCAGCCGCATGGGGAATTGTGCTTGGTCAGCTTTCTCTCTCTCTCTCTCTCGCGCTCTCTCTCTCGCTCTCTCTCTCTCTCTCTCTCTCTCTCTCTCTCTCTCTCTCTCTCTCTCTCTTTCGCTCTCTCCCACTCACCCTCACAACCCCCTTCTTTTCTCATTATGTCTCAAAGGAGCGCATAAATTAACAATATCTATAGCACAGCCTCTCCCCCTCTCTCACTCTGTTTCACTCACTCTCCCAAAAATGCTTTAAAAATGTATTTATCGATGCTGAGAGGAACCAAAATGGCTTCTCTAACGCAAGCAGTATTTTAGCAGCACTACCTTTGATCTCACATCAATAGCGCTAATTGAAATAAAGCTTGGCTCTGTATGTTGGTTGAGGGGAGAACCGCAGGCATGTTTGGGCTCTTATCTATCTACAGAGATCAGCAGCTCTCTTTACATACTTACATAAGCATCGGCCCCAGCAGGAGGTCACGTCATGCCTGCATTGAAGTTGTATTGATTTTTTTTCATTATTAGATTATAATTAAAATAACAGTCAGTGCTGTTTTTTATGTATCAAATCGTACTGATTGCTTGAATTATTTTATAAAAAGAATGTTAATATAATGAATCATTGTAAGATTAGAGATTTACATGTTGATCAGTAATTTATAGATAACTTACACTAATCTTAACCAGCATCCTGTAGTGTTTTATGTCCTAGTGCTGCTTTATCACCTCTGAGTCCAGCTCTCTGTGGGTGATGGCTGATATATAAGCTAATTGATGTTAGCTGATAAATGTGTTGCAGCTTGCATTTGTCTCCTGCTCTTTTTTCCATTTCCATTTTTATATTTGTTCTCTGTTCCCTCTGTTCCAGAGGACCAGTTCAATGCTCTTCTGTGTCAGCTTAATAAGCCCATTCTGCTCCGCTGTGTCCCTTCGCCTGGAGTCAGCAGAGTTATCCGTATTTTTTTTCTCCTTCACGCTGCTTTTTTCTGCATGGCTAAGACGTACACTACAGACTGAGAAACGGCTCTTGACTCTTCGTCACTACTCCTCTTCCTCTCCTTCCGAGTGCCAGCTGGGGGGAATGGGGGGGGCAAGCTGAATGGAAGTATTCCTGGTAAAAAAGAGAGAAAAAAAAACAAAAGACAACAAGAAAGAGGAAAGAAACAAGCCCCTCGGCGGACCCTTTTGTCCTTACGCTCACAGCCTTGCTGTTTGTGCTCCCATTGTTCCCTTTCCTCTTGATTTCATCTGGAAAGCATCATTACCGAACAAGGGTCTCTTTGGTGCTATTTTGAAGTTGCGCCGCTTTCTGTGCCGTAGCCTTTGAGCGATCACACTGTCTGAGAGGGGCTTTAAATTGGTGTAGGGCAATTTACACTGGGCGTGCTTGATATTTCAACAAATCACATTTAGCTTATGTGGTAATGACACGTTTTGAGTATTTGATGACTGAAAAGGGCCAAAGAAATAATCACTTTCCAACTCTGGATGGCAGCAGAAAAGACCTGGCAAAGGGCCGGAATAAGATGTTTTAGTGTTGCTGCACACTGTGGTGCTCCATGGTTTGTCCTAATGACCAGCAAGAACCTTTGGGCTCAGTACAGCTGAACTGTTTGTGTCCTCATCGGTCACTTTATGAGAATCCCCTCTTCTAGCTCCACTTTGCTGCTGTATAGCTCATCTGTTGATGCACAGTTTGAGTTAGTTAGCCATCCTGTAGCCCATCATCAGTGGTCAGTTTGAGACCACAGAGCTGATCTTCTGTGGAAGAATTTTGGTGCTGGTCCACTTTCAGACTAGCCTGACTGTGACACTGACTGTTGTATGGGATATGATAGTGTACATCCTAATGATGTTAGTGTCACTGATGTACTGATGTACCCAATAATATTTGGGAAAAAAGTAAGCTGTTACAGTGGTTACACATAAGGCAGTGGCGGCTGGTGAAAAATGTTCTGGGTGGGGCTGTTTGAGCTGTATTCCACATCCATGCCAATATAATTTAACACAAACTGCAGGATAGCAGAGCTCTGTGAAAAAGTCAGTAACTGTTTAATTGGCATTAAAAATCAGAAGACTAATAGTTAATGAAAATTGTCTTTAGCTGCATGTTAATGTGTAAAGATATAAAGTACAGTTTGTATCATTAGATTACCAACTGAGTCTAATTCAGAAACATAAACAATAAAATGAGCAAAAACACTATTAAAACTAAATATTAGACATTTCTACAGTCATGTACTGCATGTTGTCAGTAACATCACACTTTTCTGTTCTACCACCTGACTTTGTGGGGTGATAAATGAAGCGCCCTTTAGGCAACAGATTCAAAGACCCTGATTAGCTAAATTCATGTTGGTCAGCAATTGGCTGCTACTTCTCTGACTGGATGATATTTCTGTTGCCTCAGAAGAGAGAGAACGAACCCGGATGATCATTGTGCATGTCTAGCATATATCTATATATACTTAAAATTTGTAGATTTTGATTATATAAAAAAAATTTAATTTAAAAGATGTAAATAAAAAACAATTTTTTATTTTTTATGTACCCTCATATTCCAACCGTAATAACATGAACATATGCTTAATATACATTTTCCCTGAATAGTTGGACATAGACATTTGTTCTCAAGTAGCCTTTGCATAGCGTTCAAAGCAAATAAGCTGGTGTACTTTTTATTTTTCATTTTCTGTGATTAATCTCAGATGCCAAACATTCATGAGTTCAACTTTTCCATTAGAGACGAGGCTTCACCTCTTGAGCTGCTGTGCTCTTTGCTCACAAACAGTGTCTTTGCGAGGTTACCTGTTAGCGGAAGGCTTGCAGCTAATTTGATGTGCAGATATTTTCTGGTGAAAAGGTTAATGCGTCCACTTTTTTTCTCTTTTGATGGCATCGTATGAAAGAGATTTCCCCTGCCTTTTTACTCCATTTTATCTGCTCGTCCTAATCCTCTTCTTGGGTGTTTTCCTGCAGCCGTGTCCAGTTAGGAAAGGAAGGAAATCTCATTCCGTAGCACTCTAAAGCTGGGCCTAATGGCTGACGGGTCCACTCCAGAAACGAGCTAAGTGGTCGGAGTGGAAAGTGAAACTGTTAATGTCATTAAACTCAGAGTGAGGTAGTTTCTCTCAGATTCTGTTTCTTCGATGAAGCTGCGGTCAGTGAACTATTGATGGGTTGGAATGTGCCGTGCTTTTAGTGACCCTCTCAGTGTACAGAACGATTCACTTGTTAACTCGTTCACTATTTGCTACATTGTGTTTGCTTTGCAGTGATCTGGCTGGAATACTGCTGTATGATTTAGTTGAAAACACCAGACTATACAGTGGTTGGTATGTTAATTAGTGTAGTATGTTTGCTAGGCTTCACCTACAATTGCATTCCAAGGGGAATTTAATTGCTCACGTGTCGCTTTCTTATGTCTCAGGAGACTTAAAGGGAGCCCGGTATGGAAAACTGTATTTACCTAGAAGTAGTTAACGGAGGAGAGTTTAGAACCGATTTACCTGCATAAGCAGAACCAACCATGTTCTCCATTACAGTTTCAGTTTCCACTCCATGTCTGCCAAACAGACTCTCAACATCACACATTGAATTAATAGCAGCTTATCTCTTCACTCATCTCCTCTCTCAGACACTTCTCTTTCATACCATGCACCTATTGTCTCTCCTCTCTTTGTTTACCTCTGCTCTGCTGTCATTTCTAGAAAAGCTTTTTCATTTACCACCTTTTTCTGACCCCAATATTGTATCAGAAAACAAACGTATTATCCCTCCTTTCCGTTTTTTCCTCAGCTCTCCATTTACTAGTCTCATTTCCTGGCTGTTTCCTGGCACCTTTGCTTTTCAGCATGAGCATTCTGCCCAACTGTAAACAGAGCATCAGACCAATCAGAGCAAAGCATTCATGAGTCCACCATAAAATGCAAAACAGCTCGTTTCATAGAGAAGCTAAATTCAAGGGTTGTAAATGGGAATTTAAAACTACATCTGGGCATTTTTCCCTGCTGTAAATCAAGAAGAGACACATGAGGTCTCATGAGAAATATCTGAGCAGCTGGAAACTGAAGTTAACGTCTCATTTGTGTTTCCATTTGATTTCATTTTTGTTACACAGATCTGAAGGACATTTAAAGTTTTCTTTCTGACACACGGCTCTTCGTCTGATGTGGCAGTAATGTAACATGCTATCAGAAGCAATAATTTCTTTGGATAATTCTAATATATCATCATGTTTACCATCCTTAGCTGGCATGTGGAATAGAATTCACCTCATATTTCCATTCATCATATTTTTTTCCACCATCGTGACTTTACAAATGATAGAATTTGTGATATATCTCATTGGCATTGAAACAAATGTCTTGCTTTTTCATATTCATTCATATTTTTGATTTCCTCCTTTATTTATTTTTTGCTCCCCCCTTGCATGGCTGTACAGAGTGAGCCTCAAATCTGACAGATCTCATTTTCCTGCTCCTCAGCCTGCTCTGTTTGATTGACTTGTAATTACTGGGGTGGGGGTAGGTGGGCTACAGTATTTGGTGTGTAATGTGTTACTATAATTTGTGTGTCTCTTTTTGACAGATTCCGGGGCAACAAATGAGTTGTGACGCGGACCAGCTCAGGGTAAGAGGCACCGGAATGTTGTTGGGCTCGTGTGTACATGTTTGTTTGTGTATGGGCTTGGATATGTGTGTTTCCGTGTCAATATGTATGTGTTTGTGTTTGTTTTTTTGTCTGCTACAAATGTGGATGGTCGCAGTATTGCATAACAAGTTAATTTCCATAAAAAAATAGTTGTTTTTAAACCAGTGAAGGTGGGATTTCCTTCTCCGTATAATGTTCTGGGTTTGGATATCATCTGTGGGGAAGCAAGTCATGAAAATAAAACAAATAAAAATTTACTCTAAAATTATTTTTACAGAATTATCCACTTCTAATATTGTCAGTCAGTCCAAATGAGTCCAAATGTTGCTTGTTTAGTTTAGAACTCAAGCTCTGAGAATAACATTCCTAACAAAAACCTAGAACTCATTAAATATCCTAGATTTTTTCATCAAAATACATCAACAGAACTTAATGAATACCTCACAGAATTTAAGACACAGTATGACTTACTGTGAACTATAAAAATGATCAATGACTTGTGTAACTGAATGTTTCATCCACCATCTTAGACAGCCAACTCAGACCAGGAAGTTTAGATTTATAATCAATTTTAGTGATGATGACCATCATAAATATGAAAGATTTTGATGTAAAATTAGTTTGCAATAATGTTTATAGTTCACAGTAAGTCATACTGTGTTGTAAACCACATCAACTAATTAGTGATACCTTCATTAAGATCTGAATGAGCTTTGAGTGGATTGAATGAAGTTTTGGTGATGTATTTAACAACTCTGATTTTTTAAATACATTTTAGCCTTTTAACCCTCTAGAGTCGGCTCTCCTGCAGGCGGCATATTAACGAAATTCTGCAAACACACTTATATAACTGTGTGATTTTATCTTAGGAACAAAACGGAAACCTTAAAGGGTCTACTGTTCAAAATACAGTTTCAATCAAAATAAATGTTTCGATTCTTGTGAGAGGAGCTTAAATAAGCAGAGACACATCTGTGAGTGTGAGTGACTCACACAGCTGTACATATTTTTCCAACAACATACGCTCTCTGTCATTCATATGATAATGACATGGTAATTTTGGACATTCTATTGGTGAGTTCCAGCGGCCAGAAATTTGTGGAATGTGGATTGAACAAACACCTCTCGAGATGAACCTGAACAAAAGATATCTCACTTGATTGTTCACACCTATGTCAAATATTCAATATAGGGTTAGTGGCTGAGGAAAACAGTTTTTTTCACAATATATCAGCACATCTGAAAACAGGTTTTTGGAAAGTCTAAGTTTAGACCAGATTTAATCTAAATATAGATTTGACACTCTTACTGTTTTGACACTGTTGTTTGTGCTGAAGAAAAGCCCGTGTAACACTTTAATTTGTGAAAAAAATCAAGGCATGTCAGACTACATCAGAGTGTCTGAAATACCTTCAGACTCCAGAGGGTTAAAGTGTCTGCTTTTCATATATGTATAGCATGAATCAAAATATATTTTTAGATATTGATGAGAGGAGTTTAAATAAGTAGAGACACATTTTTCAGAATGAGTCAGACAGCTGTGCGTTTTTTCATATTTTTTCATATAATAATGACATGGTAATTTCCCGATATTCCATTGGTGAATTGCCAGCCATGGAATATGAACCTGAACAATTTCAGTATTTAGTTTTTGTTTCCAGGATAAAATCTCACAGAGTTTTATAAATGTTTTGTGTCTGCAGAGGGCTAACTGAAAGCCATTCCAGGTGACTACCTCATAAAGCTCACTGAGAAAATGCCAAGAAAGCTGCATCTAAGCAAGAGGTGCCTAATGTGAAGTAAAATAATGTAAAATATAAACATATTCTGGTTTGTTTACTTGTTTGTTTACTAAATAATTACAGATGTGTTTATTCATAGTTTAGATGACTTTAGTAATAATCTACAATGCAGAACATTTTTAAATGATGAAAAACCACTGAATGTCCAGGTGTGTCCACACTTTTGACTGGTTCTGTGCTTTAAACACTTTCCTCTTGTCCTGACTGACATTTTTAAAGAGATAAATGTCAGCGTTCATGTAAAAATGTGTAGTATTAGATGCTTGTGCATCAGAGACTAGAAATACTTCTTTCTGATTGGCTGGTTGGTGTCTATTAATTTGGTATAACTGGACAACTGGGCTAGTTTGGTGAATCTTGAGTTCTAGTGTTTGTTAGCAGTGTTGATCTAAAAAAAATAGTAATCATGTCTTGGCTGATAAATCTATCCTCCTTTCTTAAGTGTTTAAGTGTTCTGAGGCTTGATAGTAATCACAGTGTTAAACACAATGACTGAAATATTCCCCTTTTCCTCTCAGCTGGAGCGTTTATTCCTGCACATTCTAGTGTGTCCAGATAAAAAATACAACAAAGCTCACCTCTCCTGCTCATTCAACTTTAATGGCAGCACACACACACACACACACACACACACACACACTGAAAAAAAGGCCAAGCTGCAAAGGTGTCAGCTCTGCTCCTGATGAAGATCCTCCTCAGCATCTTCATCTTCTTCAAACACTTGAAGCCTGGTGTGTGTGAGTTCTCTTCATACCTATGTGTGAGTGAGAGAGTGAGACACCCTCTTGGACGGCTTGGTTGCGGCTATGCGAGCCGGTGGGACAGATTTGTATAAGAGCAGTCAGCAGGCTCCAGCAGGCTGTAATTCATCATGGTTTGTTGAGGGATTTTTTTTTAAGTCTGAAAGGGTGGAATGATTAATGCCTCCGAATGTTCCCACTCATACGCTGTCATCATTCTAATTCCTGGAGCCTCCGCTCGCTTGTTTATTTGTTTCTAATGATCTCAACTTTTGAGAAATTTGGAGAAAAAGTCAGTGGACGCGAGCAGAGAAGATTAGGACGTGCTCAGATGTGCTTATTCCAGTTCGTGAGGAATTCTTGAAGATCTGCGCTAGACGAAAATTGATTTTCTCGCTCTCTCTCTCATTTCCTGTTACCAAAGAGGCAGCATCCGGCTTCTTAATAACTGTTACCACTGAGCTCTCCGAGTGCTTCAGTGCAGTATGCAAAGTTTGTAAATGAGTAAATGACATGTTTTGTATATTTTCTTTACAAAGATCTTTTGTACATTTTATTACACGCCTACTGTTTTGGAGAAAATAAGTGGCCTTTGCACCATTAAAACGTATGTTTTGTTTTTCAATAAGTATGCAGTAAATACATATAATATTGTGCACTGGAAAGTGCAGAAAGATGCTATTTACATGTGTTAAATTATTTTCATTTGAAAATCAACAATACATGAGCACATGAATGCAGCACTGATTATACCTCTGATGAAATGATGTCTTGTTGATTTTCTAAGTAAAAATAAATGAACTTCTGCACATTTTAATGTATACTTCCTGTTTACTTATTGAGTATAACATATAAATGTAAAATGTTATTGTACATAAAATATTTCATGTTTTATATTTCCAGTGTTAATTTCAGCACATAACTAGAAACTGTGCAGTAAGTTGATGTGGAGGCGAAGTATTCTGCGACATGAAGTAGAGTGGAGTTTCCTCTGCCAAGTCTATTAATTTTATATAACAGTCTGTTATCCCACTTATACATTGGCTGCCTATATTTAGACATTTGTTTGTATTAATATATCCAAAGAAAACTTAAGAAGTATCTTAAAGTCATAAATGAATTTCACATGTTTTCTGTTAACTTAAATTTACTGTAGTTTTATATCAAATCAGATCAAATCAAATTTATTTATAAAGCGCTTTTTACAACTGATGTCACAAAGCAGCTTTACAGGGTTAGTAATAACAAATAGGAACCATTCAGTTCACCAAAGTTTCTAGAACATTTTTTTCACTTCATATGTGTTTTGTTATACAGAATTAATACAACCCAAACATATTTTGGTATAAAATGTGTAGAAAATTTTCTCATTTGTTCCCTATAGAGGTGAACTTACAGGCTACTTATATTCACTTAGAAAACACAATAAGTTCAAGTTCAGGAGGTTTTTATTGTTATTTCAGCTATATATAGTTCAATACATATCGAAATGAATCAACATTCATCCATGATCAGATCCAACACAACACAATAACGAAAAACAAACAATAAACATACGATAATGACAAGTCCTAATACATACAATAAATACAAAATGCTGCTTGTCTAAACTAGGCTAAGACACATTGCAGGACAAAGGACAAATGTGATGTTGGTTAGTACATGGTACTGAGTGACAAACTAGTGGGAATTGGGATTCGAGCCTACAGTGTGTGTGTTTTACAGCGGTTTTAGAATAATTTTAGCATCAGTTTTTATAGTACAATGTGCAAATATTGCAGTGATTATGTAGATAAACACAGTGCTGTTGAAATGTGCAGTAATATTTAGTCCCTGAGAGTCAGATATGTCATTTGGCCTGGGCTGCAATAACCTTTGCATTTAAGTAGAATTTAACCAGCTGTGTACAAACCTTTGCTTTAGACTGTACTTTTCTGAATGACTTTTATTTCAAGTGAGCTGGTCACACACTCTAAATAAAATATAATAAAAACTGAATTTGTACCACACCATTCAGAGTTACTTTACTATAAAATGTGATTTACCATCAATTACACATTTTTCAACTGCAATAATTGCATGTAAGGCAAACTAACATTATGGTTCATTTCACTGCATGAAGCTTCTGTGAATTTACACTCTAGTGTTTGCATCATGCCTGGCCGTAAAAGCAGAGAAGGGTGTAATCAATAGTTTTGATCGGAATATGACGCTTTGAGATGGCCAGTTCGCGTCCAATTAAAGCGTGAGCCAGGCAGCGGTGGTAATGAGGCAGCTTTTCTTCTGCACTTTGATAATTGCTGCTCCTTCCCTCAGAGGGCCAACAGCAAATCGACTCTTACAGCCTCCATTTTCTGCTTCTAGTTATATGGCTGGGTTTTACAGGGCCAGTGCAGGTTAAGTGCTTTTCTGATCGGGACAACAGTAATGTCCAAGCTTTCCATCTAAACAAACCTGCCTTTAGGTACAACTTCATTTACAATCTGGGATAAGGATTCTTACTGAAGTCTGCTGTTGTTTTGCTCTTTATGTAAATACAGTAGAGCCTCAGATTTTGTCATTAATCTGTTCTAAAGTGTCTGATGATAACTTAAATGAACGAAAACTGAAGCAATATTTCCCACAAAAAATAACATAAATCCAGTTCATCTGTTCCAGACACTCCAAAATATTAACAATAAATACATTTTATAGAGAATAACTATAGTTTTACATGCAGAAAACTGTCATGGGCCTGTATCCAAACTTATGATTGGAACAAAGCACAGAGAAAACAGAAGCTAAAGAGCTTCAAAAAGAAACCCAAAACCCTAGAGGCACCCAAACAAAAGAGCTACTAGGAGTGCTGCACTTCAAACTAAAGCGACGGCGCATAGCAGTACTGCGGGAAAACAGGTGCAAAATAAATAAGAGCCAAGAACCCCGAGAACGGGTGTACAAAACAAAGACTGCCGGCAAGACCAAACCAGCACACTCTAAAACTGAGCAAATACAAAAGACTAATGAAGTGGATAAATGAACATTTACCATCACTCTTACCTTTACTGAAGACTCTGCTTGACATAAGGAAATGTGTCTAGAGAGGTCTGTTTCTGGTGCACTCAAAAACAAGCACAAAAAACACTGAAAAAACAATGATCTCGCAGGGTGATGCTCACTCAACAAAAACAAAGACAGAATGAACCACGAATGCGTGTGTGGGTGATGAACACATGACTAATTTGTTTTTACAAAAACAATAAAACAATCAAATTTCTCAAATTTTCTCGAAAAAACCAACATAACCAAATTGTATGAATACCAAGTCAAATGATAACCAAAGTTCCACTGAATAAGCTATACATATAACCCATCAAATTCAAGTGATATATCTCCTGATGAAGAGCTTGTGATAATTTGAAATGTTTAGAAATGATTCATTTAGAAATTATTCACATAGTTCACATTCACATTGATGCATCTCTGAAAATGAGCTTTATTGTATATTTAACCAGCTACTGTGTTGGTTGTTTACTGACTGATGATACTGCACACTCATTGACCAATGTGATTGCACACACACGTACACAACAACACATTAGGGAACACACAAACAAGTGCACACTTGCCTAGTGAGCAGCCTTATCCACAGCACCTAGGAAGCAGTTAGGGCTTAGGTGCATTGCCAGTTGCACATCAGCCATGTCCTATTGTTCATTGACATCGAACTGGAGATCCTTTGGTCCCACATCCTTGTCTCTAACCTTAAGGCCATGACTGCCCCTGTAAAGCATTCATTATTACATTGTTCATTATTACTCTCTGAAAAACTATGATTAGATGACATTTGTAAAAACTGGTGTTACTTTCCATGTAGGAATTCTCATTTGAAAGGGCATTTCATTTTTTTTCCATGTCATAAATGGAAAATTTGGAGCCACGAGCTTTAGATAAACACAACATAAGTCCCACCCTGGACAAAGCCTCAGTTTAGTAAGTCGGAAGTTGGGCAACTGCACACTTCCTTCAAGTGGGAAAGTTGAAAAGGGGCAGTGACGTGATAACTTAAAATTGCACCTGCTATGCATGTTAGTCAGCTGACTACACTGCCACTCAAACGTTTGGTGTCACCCATTACTCTGACCAATTTCCATGACATCACATTGAACTTGTTTATGGACTAATATCTCTTATTGTAGTGTGTAGAATGTTTATTGGGGTTTTTATGGACTAATATCTCTTATTCTAGTGCAGAGGTCAGCAATCTTTAACACTCAAAGAGCCATTTGGACCCGGTTTCCACAGAAAAGAAAACACTGGGAGCCGCAAATACTGTACTTTTTGACATCTAAAATGAAGACAACACTGTATATATTGTTTTTTTTACCTCTACGCTTTGTATGAAGAACTATAATGCATTTTATGAAATCCATGAAGTGCTACAGAGAAAAAATAAATGTTATTTATGTAATGAACACATTTTGAACATTTTTATTTGGTGCATGAACATAAATTAAATTATTATTATTAATTATTAATTATTAATTATTATTATTATATTACTTACAAATTATGATTTATGTTTTATTAATAAATACTAGTTACTATTAATGATATACTAATAATAACTATTCATTGTAAATATCAATAATAAAATGAATATTAATCATTAATAAAATATTAATACATTATTAAATATTATTATTAAATATTAATAAACTGTTAAGCTTATAGCATTAAATTATTACCAAATTTTGTGTTTATAGTCAACTTCACTCCAACTCATTACCACCAATTTTACCCTTATGTTTGGACTGTATGGTCAATAGATTTTATTTACACATAATTATACCTCATTTTAGTGGCAGGTGAACACGGACTGCCAAATTGTAAAACACCGGTTTACAAGTCCAGACATATTTGACGGAGTGACAGCAAAGACTTGTGCGCGGTCTAAAGTGAAACAATATTCAGATTGAATGAATTGGATTTTTACTGGGTCCTAGTGCTCGACTCGACTGCTTTTTATATGGCGTAACACTGTTTTTGAATGTTAAAAATGGCATGGGACCAAAACTGCATGCGGAGCCGCAGCATAAGGATGAAAGAGCCGCATGCAGCTCCGGAGCCGCGGGTTGCCGACCCCTGTTCTAGTGTGTAGAATGTTTATTGAGGTTTTTTTATTGGCTGATATCTATTCTAGTGTATAGAGTCTTAAATGAAGTTGTTTATGGACTAATATCTCTATTTTAGTGTATAGATTGGTTATTAAGGTTGCTTATTGAGTAATATCTATTCTAGGTTATAGAATATGTATTGGTGTTGTTTACAGACTAATATTGCAAATCTAGTTTATCCATGATATACCAATGATGTCTTGCATGAAATTTGTGCAAAACTGGTGGAGAGTCAACAGCTGTACATAGTCTCCAAACCACTAGAACAGAAAACCTCTGAAATAATTGTGTGTTTTGGGTAACCCTAAATATGGGCATGGTACTGTAACTTATTCCTAATGTATTAAACCTAAGCTTAAGCCTTTTAGGAGCAGTTTACATCTTAATTTGGGAGCTCTTGGACCAGAATGGATTTTACTTTGTCCATTTGTGGTACTGAAGGTACATATTACTCCGATGCGTGCATCAAGATGGCCCTGCCACCAAGCCATGAGTGAAGGTGTTCTCCCATGTTCTTTGCTGAAGCTTAAATGAAGTGCTTTCCTTCCTCAGGTTAATCTTTTGATAAGTCTATAATTCTCTCTCCTTTCTCCTGAATGGCATTCATCACTTTCCTGCTCGCTCTCATTATTTAATTTGACCTCTGATATAACCATGTGTGCATAGCAATTTCATCGTGCCTATATGTCACACAAACACACGCACTCAGTGACTCATTCAGAAGAAAATCCAGACCTCGTAAACACTCTACAGTGTCACCTCTTGTCACCATCTATTTCCACCTCTTGTGCTGTATGTATTTCTATTACTGGAGGGTTTCTCTCACATACCTGGGGAATAGCATCTGAATTAAAGTCGATCCCTACCCCTCTAGCCCAGCTGAAATGGAGTAATTAGCGGAGTCTCCGATGTGTTTATTTGGGCGGTTGTGAGGCAGCAGCAGGACCCGCATTAGCCAGAAGTGTAAAAATGCATTGATATATCAGTGTGGAGGTGGCAATTGAACTACATTGATTTCGGCAAAGCTAGAATCAATTAGAATTGATTATGATAGTACTCAATAAAGTACTTGCTTTTTAACATTTTGAGACTATTTTAACCCCTTAAATGGTCATTATCTCATCCAGCCTGTTATCACACTCTTCTATAAGAATAATTCAGTCTGATTGTATTGCAGCTCAGCTAGTTCCAGAATTATAAACTTTGGAATGCAGGAAATCTGGAATTGTATGGAAGAAAGGCATTCCCAAAGCCCAATCGTGCCCGGGGAGTAGTTAGGGGTCAGGTCAAGCCCACTTCTGTAAACTTTTAGGCTACGGCTGTCCCCAAAGTCTGA
>BRDA01055418.1:0-27613 GCA_036984385.1 Crenuchus spilurus | reverse complement strand
TATCAGTGTGGAGGTGGCAATTGAACTACATTGATTTCGGCAAAGCTAGAATCAATTAGAATTGATTATGATAGTACTCAATAAAGTACTTGCTTTTTAACATTTTGAGACTATTTTAACCCCTTAAATGGTCATTATCTCATCCAGCCTGTTATCACACTCTTCTATAAGAATAATTCAGTCTGATTGTATTGCAGCTCAGCTAGTTCCAGAATTATAAACTTTGGAATGCAGGAAATCTGGAATTGTATGGAAGAAAGGCATTCCCAAAGCCCAATCGTGCCCGGGGAGTAGTTAGGGGTCAGGTCAAGCCCACTTCTGTAAACTTTTAGGCTACGGCTGTCCCCAAAGTCTGACCCCTAATACATTATATATACAGTATTAGTCAAAAGTGTGGACACACCTTCATGATGTAAAAATTTTCTGCATTGTAGATTAACACTAAAGTCATCTAAACTATGAATAAACACATCTGTAATTATTTAGTAAACAATCAAGTAAACAAACCAGAATATGTTTATATGTTACATTCTTCACAGTAGGCACCTTTGGCTTAGATGCAGCTTTCTTGGCATTTTCTCAGTCAGCTTTATGAGGTAGTCACCTGGAATGGCTTTCAGTTAACAGCTGTGTCTTGTCAAGAGCTCATGACTTGCATTTCTTGCCTCTTAATGTGTTTGATACATCAGTTGTGTGTCTACTTTGAAGTAAAATCTAAAACATGTTTTGGTTTGTTTAACACTTTTAAGTTTACTACATGATTCATTATGTGTTCACTCAGAGTCTGGATGACTTCAGTGTTTATTTACAATGTAGGAAAAATCTTTCTAATAGAACTGAGTTGAATTGAGTGGAATGATGAAGAAATGATGATGCATTGAATCAGTTCTCAAAAATTCTGTGTAAATATGTCCACTGATGTGTGTGTGTGTGTGTGTGTGTGTGTGTTCAGATTAAAAATGATTCTGAATTGAACAAAAGAGCATAATTGAACTGAAGTGAATGAATGAGATATCAAATCGTAATGAAATGTGAGAGTTTTATGTGAATGAAATTCCACTGGTTTGTAAATAATACCTCCAGTCACATTTCTGTATGTAGCACATGTTTAAATAATCACACTGTATAAAATCATCTCAGTCACACTAAAATAATCACGTTGTGTTGAAATGCGATTTTGTGAGGCGCTGAATTGTTTATAAAGAATTGTAATAGAAGTGAATTGTGAGGTGAGGTAGAGGGATGTATTCCCCCAGCAGTAGCATGTTGGAGTCAGTAGATGGCTGTAGAAAAGTGCTGGAAGCAGACAGAGGCGTGTGCGTCAGAGACAGAGCAAGAAGGCCTTGGCCTCGGCACACGCCGCTTTTTATCTCCACCACATTCACTCTGGAGGTGGAGGAGGAGGAGAAGTGGAGGGAGGGGGAGAAAAAAAACTCCAGGCTGGAGTCAGGTGCCAGCTTCACGTTTAAAGCAGGCCGTTTTTTTTTTTGTTTTTTTTACCTTCTTTTCATCCTCTTCAACCATTTTTGATTTTTTATGTTCTTTCTTTCTTCTTTCTGCTTCCTCTTTCTGTCTTTTTCCCCTCGTCTCTCTCCTACCTGAATCAGGCACATCTGAGATTAGCAGCTGTATAGAGGCGGATGCTTGCTTGTTTGTTTTGGTCCGGACGCCTGTCCTCCTACCATCCCTCAGGACGGAAGCCGGCGCTTTTTGATTCCTCTCTGATGTTCCTCCGTTTGCTCCTCGGTTGTGTTTTTTCGGGCCACAGCTCCTGAGGAATTTGGCTAGCTGAAGGAAAAGTCCTTTGGTTTGTTTTACTTCCTTTTTTCTTTTTTTCTTTCACCCACTTTTGGATCGTCCGGTCCAGTTCAGCTCCATGCGCCTCTAGTGCCTTTTTCCAAGTGATGTGTGAGCTGTGAGAGAGTGTGTCCGTGTGTGTTGGAAAAGCCTCCCTCGATCACCCCACCCCTCACCCTCCACCTCTCTTTCACTCTCGCTCTTTCTCTCTCTCTCCCTCTCTCGCTCGCTCTCTCTCTCTCTCTGGCACTTTGCGAGCGCACTTTTGCTGGACTTCCTCACCGTGTGCGGATCTTCTCATTAAACAGATACATCAAGAATTGTTGCGTAAGCAAGGATTGCAGTGAGAGAAAAGAAGGAAGAGTGCCTGAAGAAGAAGAAAACGAGAAACAGAGTGGGGAGAGAGGGAGAGCGGACGGGGAAAAAAGGGACAGGGAAAAGGGGAGAAAAAAAAGAAGAGGAAGGCTGGTAGAAGCGTTTTTATCCCGGCGAAGATCCCGCACCTTCCTGCGAGTGTCATCTTAATAAGAATTTTATACTGATATTTATAAATTATAGAAAAGGTTCTGGAAAGCGGTGAAGGATTCGTCCTGGTTTTGCTTAGCTCTAGTTTCTAGAACTTGCTGAAACTAAGGAGACTCCATATCACTGTCGGAGAGAGAGAGAGAGCACCTGACCCGCGCTCAAGATGATGATGTATTTGTGGGTATGTAACATCTGTCTCCGTCACTTGTCAGGAATGTGTGTGTGTGTGAATGGCTTTGCATGTGTGTGTGTGTTTGCAGTACTGTACAGTATGCTTGTTGTCATGTGTGTGCGTTATTATTGGTGTGTGTGTGTGTTTTCATGTCGGGGAAGCGTGTGCCTAATAAGCTGAGCCTGTGTGTAGGAGGTAGTTGTGCAGGTGAGTGCTGCTTGGTTGTCACTGGTGTGTAATGAGGAATCTGCTGGTGTGAATTTGCACAGTGCGTGTTTGCACATGTTTTTTTCTTCCATTTTTTCTTTCGGTTCGCCATGTGTCAGTCATAAGCTTGTAACTTTTATTGTAAAGCCGTCCATCCGTTTTGAACCCCTCAACAAAGAAGTCCTCCAAACGAAGATTCTGCCACGGTTGGCTGTGTAAACTCTGGATAATACATAGCAAATAGTAAATATCCCACAGTAGATACTGAATAATTCATAATGGATACTGAATAATTCACAGTGGATTTTCAGTCATTAATAGTAGATCTTGCATAAGTGACAGTGGATATACTGAATAGTTAATAGTAAACACTGTATAATTCATAGTGGATACTAAACAAATCATAGTAGATACTGTATAATTCATAGTGGATACTAAACAAATCATAGTAGATACTGTATAATTCATAGTGAATACTAAACAAATCATAGTAGATACTGTATAATTCATAGTGGATACTAAACAAATCATAGTAGATACTGTATAATTCATAGTGGATACTAAACAAATCATAGTAGATAGTGAAAAATTCATAGTGGATACTAAACAAATCATAGTAGATACTGAATAATTCATAGTGGATACTAAACAAATCATAGTAGATACTGAATAATTCATAGTGGATACTAAACAAATCATAGTAGATAGTGAAAAATTCATAGTGGATACTAAACAAATCATAGTAGATACTGTATAATTCATAGTGGATACTAAACAAATCATAGTAGATACTGTATAATTCATAGTGGATACTTGATAGTTCATAGTAGGTACTGAATAATTGTGAGTGGTTGCTGAACAATTCACTGTGCATATTAAGTAATTCATAGTAGATGCTAAAAAATTCATAGTGGATACCAATTAACTTGCAGTGTAGAGTCAAAAATTAATAGTACATACTGAAGTCATTGTATATACTGGATAATTAGTTCTGGATTCTGGATCATTTAAATGATATACTGAATAATCCATAGCAGTTACTTAGTAGTTCCTTACAGTGACTGTGTTATTTATAAGGTATGCCCATATCTAATCCTAAACTGCACTTTGAGTTGACAACACAGACTCAGAACAGCATATTGTGGAAATCAGCAGGCAGGAGCTGTCCATGGTCATGGATTGTATGCTGCAGCTGGGACAGGGTACTTAAACAAACTTATTTAAAAAACGAGATAATAAACATGCAGTGATTTAAAGGGGTGTCACTTAATTGTAAACAAATAATATGTTACATTAAGACAATAATTGTCTTATGAATGTAAGCTGTTTTATTTACGTGCAGTGGACTGAATCATTCAAAGCTCTACGTCCCAGCTATACCACAGTAGGATGTGCACAGTGTCGGTCCTCTGCTAATGTTTGGTATTCCTCCTCTGTAGGGCTTTGCGCTCAGCAGAGTGGCACTGAAGTGCGGGCTGCCACGTTGATTCATAACTGCGGGGTTAAAACACAGGAAGTCTCTTCGGAGCGCTCTAAGCGAGTGTGTCTCAGCCTGCTCATTATCTGTCGCTTCACCTGCCATTATCACTCAGAATCAGCCCTGGCCGAGGAAATCTCGCCGCGCTTAATTGCCCACGCAATAAATTTAAAGCGCCCGTACGACTCCCCCACTGTGCAGGTTTATCAGGAAATGAATCTCTTTTTAACCAATCTTAATCTGATGGGCAGTTCAGATGACTAAGAAAAGGAAATAAGAGATTTGCTCTTCTTAAGAGTTATGAGGGGTTTTTTTTCATATTTACTCCAGTGGAACTAAAGTGGGATTAAAGATCAGGCTTTTGACTGCAGATCTAATGTACTGGTAATGAAAGGTGCTATCTACCATATACTGAGTCTAACAAAGGCCTTTGCCTTTTACACTGCACATCATAAACAGTGTCTTCGGCTGCAGTGCCCTGCAACTGCCTCTCTCTCTCTTTTGGGTCACTTTTCTCTTTTCTGGATGAAAATATTCATTCACAAGAAACAGGCAAATGTAACCTACACAGTAAATATGTCGGTGTTAAATCAACACTATTAGAGTTAAATTAACACTGTGGGTGTCAAAATGTAACACTCCCAGTGTTAATTTAACTCTAATAGTGTTGATTTAACACTAACAGATTTACTGTGTATATAGAAATTTCACATGTACTACCACACAGGACGATAACGCTGAATGTTACAAACTTTAATGGTGTTACTTATACTTTGTATGCCTGTATCTACTCTACTAATGCAGCAAAGTGAGCTCATTTCACGACCACAGTACATGAGATGGACACATTAGAAGCAATAAGAGAATTGAGGTTACAGATAAGGATCTCAGTAGTGCAAGTAAATAATGACTTGTTCTCCTGAAATATGGGTGACATACATTTTTCTGTGAAAGTTGAAAGGCCTTAAAGCACACTAGTGAATCAGGATTTACCTACCGTTGTAACTACAGTGAGCTGAATTTTTTATACTAAGAGAATGAATATTGAATGTTTAATTGGAACATGGATGGTCTTGAAGGAATATGTGCTGTAGAAAAGAGTTATGACTGAAATTTCCCCAGAGGTGCAGATATCACTCCGCAGAAAGGCGAATAATGTTCATTGTTACTTTTTTTTTAATCCCAGGACGTACAGATTTGCTGCAAATTGACACTCGGTCTCATCTAATGAGAAATGGTGTCTGTGATGTATGTAGCATTTGAGTTAATATGAAAGTAATATTAACCCCCCCTCCCCAAAAAAGAGCTAAAATGGTTATTATGGTGCAGTTTGTGGACGGCAATATTGCGGTGAAATCTATGAAATGTATGAAATCTAATCCAGCGCCTTCCTAACCGGGTACTACAAAATATGCTTAGACACTATTAGGGTGGTCACAACACCAGAATGTTGGTTTCTACCAAGTGTAGTATCACAAAAGTCAATACTAGTCTATATTCTGACTGTTTGTTGATCTGATCACTGACCTATGTTCAGATTTTTTGAATCTCTGTAATCTCTGCAGTTGTGAGCAAACTAAACGGTGAAGTTGGCATTAAAAGTTAGTGTAAAGAATTAGATTTAAAGTTTTGTTTCATTCAATATATGGTGCAACTCTTAACAGCTAAAATAAGCTCTTTATCCATTTTTTGTATCTTCAGTGCTTATACAGTGGTAACCCTACTTACGAGTTTAATCCGTGCAGGAGCCGAGCTCGTTAGCTGGTTTGCTCGTTAGCTGGTTTACTCGTTAGCTGGATGCATTTTCCCCATAAGAATACATGTAAAACTGATTAATCCGTGTCAGCCGGCCAATATACAGTATACTTTAATATGCTAAATAATGTGTTTATATGGGTTTTTAAAACATAAACGAGACGACGACAGCGCTCGTGTAGGCTGGCAGCTAAGGAGGACAGGAGGACGGGCGTACGTGTATGGCATGGTTACACTTATGAATAGTAAAAGTAAAATGTATCTAACTTTCTTGTTCACTACCTTTTGCTTTCTTTGTGTCACTTTCACTAGCACTTTCACTTTCACTGGACAGCGGTCAAAGGTATTGACTGACCTCTTCTTCTACGTTAGCATCTAGGGGATGCTACGACCGCAGTGCCCCTAGCAGTTGGCATGCTTTAACAAATTTACACTACTCATTACTTGGAATTTTACTCGTTACCTGGAACAAAAATATTCCCGAGATCTCGACTCGTTACCTGGAATACTCGTTAGTAGGGATGCTCGTAAGTAGGGTTACCACTGTATATGAAACCTCACCCCTTCAGATGGCAATGCATTCAAAGAAGTTGTAAGTTGTGCTATTTGCCAACTGTGCCAGTTACCAGTGATCTCAGAAGTCATTGCTATGATTGTTTTCTTGAGAAATGTGAATGTTGAAATTCTACTGTGATTGTGCTTGTGGAGAGAGGGTACTGTAGAGGGCATTTTGGGTCATTTTTTACCCCCTGAAGTGCCAGTTGACTGGCCAGTTGATTTGTGGCTGGTTCAGCCTCCATATCACACATACTGCTATTACTGTAGCCATGTAGCTTATGTCAGTGTGAGGTTAAATTTAGAGACTGCTCTCTCTGCCACAAAGATCGCCAACATTTGTACCATTTAGAATAACTACACGTTATTATGTGCACAAGTTTAATGGCCTGGCAATGAAGCCGCAACAACAACAACAACAGCAGCCTACTCATTCATGCCAACTTTTCATACCCCATCTACTGCTTACCAGCACCGCCCCCTTCTTGCTTAAAAAGCAGCGCATTAGTCCTCAGTTATGCTCTGCTGTCAGTTGGAGCCCGTCCAGTTGAGATGTAGATGCTGAACGAATCAATGCAGCAGAAAAGCCGGCCAAGCGGTCCCGGCCGGGGCATAGAGAGCGGTCCAGGCTGATGGTATTGCCTCTCTCTCATCTTCACTCGCCCCTGCCGCCTGAAAAGTGCTGCAAAAGCAGCTCCTGCTCCCCTGTCGGAGTTAGCTTTCAATAGGTGCTATGAAAGCAGTTTATTCAATTGATTGATAAAGGTTGCCCTCGATTATAATCCACATAGCGAGCCTGACACAGGAGCAAGGTTAGCCGCCTTTGCCTTGTTAGTTTTGTGCCTTAGCTACATGACCCCGCTGTATGGAATTGCACGTGTCGTGTGTTAATTTAGCCCAGCTGACCACTAGCAAAGCCAGAGTTGTACGTGCCCTGTATTCAAAAAGAGCCTTTTACATCGTTTCAACAGTCTTTTACCCCGCAACATGGGCCATTTTTACCCCGCAAGTCATAGTTCCGATGAAATCAGATTGCTGCCATTGTATTTACATAACAGAGGAATGCTTCTTTGGCAGTCAGACACTTTAGTGGTGAACCAGGTTAAATTCACATACATCTTGTACTTCACAAGTAGTTTTTCTGTATACATTGTATAGGAAATGCAGCCAATATTATATGAATGGTCATCATTTTGAATATTATGACCACCTACCTAATAGTGGGAATAACCACCTTTAGCTTTAATAACATTAGCATGACGTCGTGGCATGGACTGTATTTAGGTGATGGAAGGTATCCGGAGGCACTTGTGAACATTCCAACTGTAATTTGATAATTGCATTGTACCACTCACTGTAGTCATTCCCCTCTGGCATCAGTGGCCCTTGGGGGCCAGTGGCATTAAGTAATACACTACAGCAGCTCTAGAACATCTCACAATGTTCACAATGTACCCTATTACTCTGCCCTTTTGGACATCAGTCAAATAGTGTCCATTGCCCATGTTGATTGTTTTGTAATCTGCTACAACTGACTGGTGTGCTCACTTATTTATGCATGCAGAAAACCCGGTCACGTAGCATCTGTGGCATCCAGGGCTGAGCTTATTCCAAATCAGGGTGGTCAAAATATTCTGATATAACGAAAATGATCCTTATGTAAGTTTTAATTTGACTTTGTAAAGTCAAATGTAAATGCAAATGTAAAATGTAAATGTAAATAGACTTTTTAATCTGTAATATTAAAATATGAAGGTGTAATCTCTTTTAATTCACACTTTTTTAACTGAAGAATAACTTGTTTGCATGCAGTTTGCATTGTGAGTGAGAGTCCAGTGTGCTAGATCAGTGGTACTCAACCCAGTGCCACACTTTTCATTTGTTTTGACACACCAGCTTTATCTCGGTAAGGATTTGTTAGGGTCAGGACCTGAACGGTGGGCCTCCAGGATCAGGGTTAGAGATTGAAGTGTGTTAGAGGCCACCATACAAGGATGTGATGCTTCACGCATTGACCAAGAAAGTGAAACCATTGTTTGTAAATGGATTTGTTCTACCAGTGCTAAACCCATTACCAGACCATAAAAATCCACTTGAAATTTACACCAAAACAAGTCAATCTACAGTCTTTTGGATGAGCAGACCAAAGCTAATGGATTTTACCTCGGTTACTAGTCACTAACCTAGTATCTCCTAGCCTTTGTGAAGAGGTCGTCTAAAACCAAACGTGATAAATTCCCTAAATTATGCTGAAAGTTTGATTCAATTAAATCTACACAAGGAAATGAAGCAGAGCTTGACATTTATCAGCACTCTCACTGCAGTGTAATTTATGTGGTTTAGCTGAGCTTTGTGCTGGACACACACAGCATTACAGGATCATTGTGTGGTGGCTTTGAAAGGTCCATTTGTACCAGACCTCTAACCTCTACAATACTGGAGAAAGGCCCACATAGAGATTAGGCTGAGGGACTCTTGGTGTAGGCTGCACCGCATGCAGCTGCTGTAATTGACATTCTTACCTGGCTATCAGGTGTTTATGTATCTTAGGGCTGAAGGTGTTTGGTCTGGCAGTAACAGCAGGCTTCAGAGTGACTTGATGACAGTTAACTCTGGGACTGTAATTGAGGTCGACAGGTGTCTTGCTGTGGAGCTGTGTATGTTACAGTCTTTATTTAATGTACGTGATTGCATTAGAACTGTTTTATTTCGTTCCCTGTGTTTAGCACGTCTTTGATTCCAGCTGAGGCTCAGCAGGTGTGTGTATGCCTAACCCTCTAATCTTAGCTATGGAGAGCCCATGAAAGGTATTAATGGTAATGCCAGGGCTGGCACAGATTTAAAAATTGCCCCTGTGATAGAGCTTTACAGCGTATGACAAATCAATGCATAGCATTTTCATAACGAATGGCTTTGGCATTTGGAATGCCAGTCCACAAGCGCGGTGGGTTGCTGACCTGTGACAAGCAAGACTGTTGTATTTCATTATGTGGCGCTAAGCCTCGCCCACTGCTCTTGAGAGAGGGAGAGAAAAAGACTTTGTAACTCTGGCTCCCCAAGCATCCCTGCATGAGTAACATGTCATCAAAAAAATGACCTCATTCAATTCACCTGCCTCGTTCCATGACCCGGATTGTGGCCTGGATGCCGGCGTTCATCTCCGAGGTTCCTCCTGTCCATGTTCAGGATTCGATTTCAGGATCCAGAGGCTATATTCAAATGACCCACGGTGTGGTTAGCTGTTTATTCTCATCAGAGACAGAGAATGTGTCCCTGTCTGTGATTATCCGCTGTCACAAATGACGTTTTCTGGCTCCCGTTGTAAAGGATGACTGATGGCGTGAGAACGGGCCACGCTTTAGGATTAAATGGCAAAGTATCAAAGCAGCATTGCTGAAATGACAGATCAGATTCTGACAGGTATCAAACTGGTACCTGGATGCTTTTATGTTAGCCTCTTCAAAGATCAGGAGGTGTCTGTTCCCCATGGCCCTGTCACCATTTGCATTCCTCATTTGCTTTCATCTTTGCAGAGTTATAATGCATGCTGTTTTGTTTTTGTTTTTTTACCGTTATATAATTCTATTATGAATAGTCAGATGTCTTATCTGAAGGCGCTGCAGATATATTAGCATTTTCAGCCTGTTGATCGTATTTTTTCCCTGTTTCATCTAAAAACACTAAGCCTAGCATGATGAATTTAATGCTTGTGTCATCAGCGGCTTTTTCATTGCTTTGCTATTTTGTTTGTTTGCCCAAAAAGACAACGATGGAACATACAAAACAAAAAAAAATCATGTATGCTTTTCAACTGGACTGCTTGCGCTGAAAGATGGGTCGTGTTCCGTTCTGGTCTGTTACGCCGGGTATAGACCGAAACGACTGCCACTGTAATGAAATTTGTTGCTGCAGATAAAACCAAGGAGCAAAGGCACTGCAAGCTCTTCCATAAACAGGCTTTATTATATCAGTATATTCATCACCATAAAAGAATCGAGTCCATCCACATATGGCATGGAGCTTCGCAGTCATGGAGTTTTTTTTTTCTTTTATTGAGCCTATAAAACGCAATACAGCAGCAGCACATACCACAGAGAGGGGGGGGGGAAATCACTTTAGCAGCCAGCAGCTTCGCGCCCCCGAGATAAAAACGGACAGGCTGGGAAAACACCTTTGTGATAACAATTGCAGCCGGGCCGCCTAATGCACTTGGAAGCCCCGGTAAAGGCCTGGATGAAACTGGAGATTATTGTCATTTTGAGAGAGATCAATGAAGCTTTGCTAATAATTCACTGTAGGGGAACCTCTGGGGACGTGGCATTTATCTACAAATATCAGCACCAGCCAGACCAATTGCGGGTCTCTCGCCTCCAGTGCCTGCACCAGTTCAGTTGTTCTGCTTAATATTGAATGCTTCCTCCTGACCAGGGGGAGAGAAAAAAAAACAGATGGGGAAAAGCACCCAGATCGTTTGCTGCCCCAGTAATGACCGCGTTTGTTTTGAATGGACATGCTGTTGTTCAAGCAGTCTTAATGCAGAGATCACAGAGTGTGATCGAAGGCCTAGTGCACCTCGAAATGTCACCACTGAGGCCAATCCACTAGGAGCATCAAGATTTCTAATTAAAATGCGTTTGTTTGCTGGTGTGCCTGTTTGTTGGTTCGCTAGCTTTGTTGGTGTGCTAGGCTGGAGTTACAGCAGGATGGTTTGCATCTCCAGCGATGGGTAAGAAACACAGGCGGTAGAGACACAATTAAGGTAACAATTTAGGAGGGAAAAAAATGAGTGTATGTCTTTCATGGTTTTTCCACCCTCTTCCATCTGGGAGCGTACACTTTGTAGTTGTTAATTTAATTGCTGATACCCCCCTCTCCGAATCCCCAAAGAATATAAAGGATTAATCATCTAGTTCATTTCAACCTGAAGATATGGCCCTAAAGTGAATTGCAGTTTCACCAGTTTAACCCTGTCTGCCCCTGAATGTGACAAGATTAACATTTTCAATTAGCAGTGCGTAATTGCGGCATGCGCTCAGGCAGCCCGGCTGTGCCCTGTGAGGGGGCAGGGGCCATTTGGTTTTATCCCGCTTATAGATCTGCCCCACCTTCTTAGACTTTTGCAGATGCACCTTCACAGCTCCGTTATCACTGGACATCAGACCTGAAAGCAAATACCTTCATTTGAGCACTTCCAGAGTCGGTACATCTCAATACTGAAAGTGCTGATGGGATGCCTGTGTAATGTGACTTATAAAATCATGTTATTCAAACATTATTCCATTACTCCGATGAGCCCAAACGTTTTGACCATTCACATACGAAGTGAGGACCATTGATTGTCTTGTAAACAGTTCTCTGGCTGTAGTTGACATGGTGGATGTGGGAGAAATAGGCAAGCATGAAGACCTGAGCTGCTTTGACAAGACCCAAATAGTTATAGCTAGATGGACTAGAGCATCTCTGAAACAGCAAGGCAAGCCAACAATGGTCATTACCTACCAACAACAACATGGCCTGCAAATTTCACACATCTCAATCAAGTGAGCAGCTGTAGAATGTGCTGGAACAAGTCTGATCTCCGTCTCGCAACTTAAAGGATCTGCTGTTAATGCCTTGAAGGGTCAGAGCACACAAGGAAGACCCACAGCATACTGGTAATGTTGTGTTTAAGTTTCACTGGTGTGTAAAACTCATTCGTTGTCAGCTGGAGGAAACTGGAAATAAAATAAGAAACATTTTTGTTATAATTAGAATTTTTCTTCCATACATTGGAACTATATATATTTATTATATATATATATACACAACCAGTCAAAAGTTTGGGCACCTTCAACACATTCAGTGGTTTTTTATTATATAAAAATGTTCTGCATTGTAGATTAATACTAAAGTCATCTAAACTATGAATAAACACATCTGTAGTTATTTAGTAAACAAACAAGTAAACAAACCAGAATATGTTTATATTTGACATTCTTCACAGTAAGCACCTCTTGCTCAGCTTTCTTGGCATTTTGTCAGTCAGCTTTATGAGGTAGTCACCTGGAATGGCTTTCAGTTAACAGCTGTGTCTTGTCAAGAGTTCATGACTTGCATTTCTTGTCTCTTAATGCGTCTGAGACATCAGTTGTGTGTCTACTTTGAAGTAAAATCTAAAACATGTTTTGGTTTGTTTAACACTTTTAAGTTTACTACATGATTCCTTATGTGTTCACTCAGAGTCTGGATGACAAAAATAAATAAATATTGAATGAGAAGTGTTTAAATGTTTGACTGGTACTGTGTGTACATCCATGCATTCATTATCTGTGTACTTAGTCCTGATCAGGGTCACGATTAGTCCTTTACCCTCTCATCGGGTGCAGGGCAGGGCATTACAAACTTTCCTAGCCAAGCCCAGGACAGGGCACTGACACATCACTGTCTGCGTATGTACATAAACATAAATAACTTATAAATACTTGAACGTCAGAATTAGTCCAGCTCTTGAAGGGCTCTGTGTTGTGTTACTTTAGCAGAACTGTTTTGTGCTTTGGTCCTCTCAGTCCTCTCAGCCGAGTTTGCATGTGAAAGTGTGGATGAGCAGATAAGGTGTGTATGTTGGGGGGGCACACATTAACGTCAGCAGGAGAGAGTGACAATGTAAAAGCCAGCACTTCTCCCCCTTTCTCTTGGCGAAGGCATTTTGGGCTTGATAAGACGGAGCAGTATCAGCAGTCTCCGCCTGCCTGGTTTTTTAATGTCTGTAAAGGGGCAGATATTGATTTCATCAGATCAGACTGGTGCAGTGGAAACCTATATGCTGTGGGGTGAGAGAGAAAGAGAGCGAGAACGATACCTTGAGCAACGAGGTAATAGATACAGCGGCCAGGCCTGTGCAGACTGTGATGCCCAAACCCTTTTGTAGGCCCCATTGACGGAAGGCCCCGTGAATAAAGAGGCCGAGGAATATGGAGGGATTTGTGTTTTGGAGATAGGTGACTGATTTCACACTCTGTGGTTTTCTGCCATGTCCTGCACATGCTGGGATCAGAGCAGATAGCGGCACGGCCGCGTATCGCCCTCAGATTCGCTGCTTTCCTTCAAGGTGTGCCCTATCGCGGCAGCTAGATAATGGAAACGGTGCCTTTTTTTGAGCTGCCGTCGGCTCCATGGCTCACTGTCACTGGCACTTTCCGCCAGCCAACGTCACACGCCAGTGTAGACGGCTCCAGGTATGAGTTATTGTGCGGATGGCTGCAGAGCGAGAGAACGCTGAGAATAAACTGTTGTTTATTTGCTCGGCCATCCCACAGATGCTACCGCAGGGCTAATCCTTTATTGATGTGAGCTTCTGTTTGACATTTTGGAGCGCAAAAAAAATTGGTTCAAAAGCAGTTGTCCTGCCTGTGTGATTCATTGCTTTGACTTATGCTGGTTGAGTTGTATGTAGATTAGCATTTACATTTACAGCATTTAGCAGATGCTCTTATCCAGTCACATTTGTATGCGAATGTTGCATTGCCCCAGGATTCTTATTGGCATAGTTTGGCATGCTTGCCCAAGATGTATACTGAGCTCCATTCTGGCACATGGAAGGCAGTGTTATTACCAACTAGGGGTGGGCGATATAATATCGTTCACAATAACACCGGCATGTTCAAATTTGATGACTTATACCGTATCGCGATATTGTGATGTAAGCGAGTTTGTGACACGCGTGAACATGAATGAGCTCAAGCGCGAAAAAGTAAACAACGGCCAGCAACTCAGAGAATAGTGCCACCACTGAAGATGAATTGGTTTCTAAAAGAAATTCCAAACTATATCCAAACTAAATCTGTTATTGTGACTGAAACATCCCTAAATGAATCAAATCAATTGGGACTTTGTATTGATGATACCCAGCCCTCCTTACTACAAAAGGAGGCAACACATCACATTTATTTACCACCTAAAGCAAAGACACCAGCGTGAGTACGAACTGTGTCAATCACTGCAGTGAACGAGGATGTGAGACCAAAACATTTGCTGTAAAAGAGCAAAGTCAACGTAACTCAGGCTGCCACAGCTGGAGCATTCGCAAACGGCACTACCGGTAAATATGACAAAAAGAGCAAGAGGTGAAATGACCTCTTTACAAATTACCTTTACATATTCATCTGCAGTAAATGTGTACAAGTATTTTAGTTTTGGTACTGGTGCTATAATTAGGGCCTTGTTTAGCAGATACTATTGTATTTAATTGATTTGATTTCTGACTGTTACACTGAAATTGTACTGTTTACATAAATAAATTCCTGATTAAGCTTATTTGGATTTTGATCAGCAGGAAATTTTCATTCATTCGTGTACACTTAGTAAGATCTGTATCACAGATTTCAGGACTGTTTGTTGGCAAAGCATAAACATGTTTTTTAAATGTATTTTTGAGAAGTTTTTTTATATACAGTGGCACCTCGGGATACGAGCAGACCAACATACGAATTTTTAAGATACGAGCTGCGACTCTGTCCGTATTTTTGTTTGAGATCCGAGCGAAATTCCAAGATACGAGTGGCTGCTGCTAGTTGCCGCGTTGGTGCAAAGGTCCAGTATGGGCAGCACACCTGCATGTCAGTTTTTCTCACGTGTTACCCTCAGAATCAAGTCCAATCTCCTGCGCTGTACTCCTTCTTGCATCCTTTTTGAAAAAAAATTAAAAGTAAAAATGTTTTAAACTCTTAAACTTATTTAACTTTAATAAAATACATACAGTAATTATGTAAAAATTTGATTGTAAAAATGCTTTAAACTCTTAAATCTGGATCATTTTAATAACATACACACAGTAATTGTTAAATACTGTTAATAATATACTGTATTAATATTATAATTTCGCGCAGACAAAAGGCCCAGGCACAGCCCGTCATCTGCGTGCGTGCACCGGCCCTGAACATCTTCGGCTTGTGAGTGAAAATTGTTTTGTGCTGAAATGCAAAGAACGAACCATGGCTTCCCATTCTTCAGCCAGTTGCTGAATTTCTTGGCAGAAGTCGGATGCTGAAGTGAAATGGGAGAAGAGAGATTTTACTGTACAGCACACACTATGCATCTGGAATACACAGTACCGCGCGCATCGAATTCCCCGCGAATTTAAAATGCTACAGCGAGAATTCCCCAGAAATTATTTTACACTAATATTTATTGAAATCTGAAACTGAAATATTTTGTTATGCATTGGTAAAGTATATATGTGTGTTTCTTAATTCAAAAGATGTCTTTTTGTCCATAATTTAGGATGGTTTGGGGATGTTTCACAGGGCTGGAACGGATTAAATCTATTTCAGTTATTTTAAATGAAAGAAATTTGTTTGATATACGAGTTGACTGACTTATGAGCTCCATTACAGAACCAAATAAACTCGTATCTCAAGGGACCACTCTATAAATATATAGTGATATTATATCGTTATCGTAAAAATATCCCATTATATTGTGATATTATTTGAAAGCCATATCGTCCACCCCTCTTACCAACTATATTACACCACCTTCCATTTGTCGTCTCTACAACTTAAACCAAAGGCATTTTTGTTTCCACATGTCTGAGACACAGTATTTACATATTGTTCCTCTTGGTTATAGTGGGCATCAAAAATCCATAACCATTATGTTATGCTAAATAGAAAGCCTGTAGGTTCTAATTACCGCTTTGTACTTTCTCTCTACTTTGTCTGGACTCTCTGTACTCTGTCATTGCATCCCTAGGCCCTGAACTCCTAGGATATCATTTGTAGGTTATCGCACAGCCTTTCATAAGCTCACAAGTGGGACAAAGCTTTGAGAACTCTTTAGGCTGAGGTTAGGTTAGCTCCATTCTTTACTTGTTATGTAACCTCAATGGTCCTTCCTGACATCTAATGGTTTTTCCTGCAGGAGCCTTTCTACCAAAGAAGGCAGACTAGAGATTTGTCCTTCTAATAACTGCTACTGGCGTCATCTACTCCTGCTGATAATACAAGCAACATAATGATGATCATCTTTCTTCAACTGGTCTCTAACAAAGCACAATAACACAAGCTGTGTTTAGCAGAAGAGCCTTAGAGGGAAAGCTACTGGACTAGGTTAAACAGATGAAGTGAAGGAAAATAACAAGCGAATGACACTTGATTTGTAAGGATCTCACCGACATTGTTAAACAAACCCCGAACAAAAACTCACTTGTGGCTACTTTCAAAGCAGGAATATCCTAAAAGGACTTAAACGAGGGGAAAAGGAAGCCGTTTCTGGGGTTGTTGAGAGAGGTTCTCCTTTCATGTGGATCCAGATTGCAGTATATGTAGGCAGCGAGAGCAGGAGGGGAGCGCGTAGTCTCATTAGGGCTGTGTGTCTGCTGAAGCTGACCAGTCTACAGGCCCTGTAATGAGCTGGACATTATGCACACTGGAGGGAGAGAGCAGGTAAAGGCACTTCTGTGTCAGAGAAACATCACTTCCAAATGCTCCATAATGAGAGCCAAATCCAGGGCCTAGCATGCCTCCTCTGACAGCACAGCGTCGCAGAATGATGCCTTAATTATGGGAATTGACTCATCTTTGTGTTTTTTTTTTTCCCCGCTGAGGTTCAAGAGATACTGTTGTCTCTTTTTTTTTTTTTTTGGTCTTTTTTCTCTCTTCCTGTGGCCTCTCCCACCCCGAGCCCTGTCAACTGGGTGTAATTTGCAAGTCTCTGTGTCGCGCTCGTGCAACTGGTGGGCGGCCCCTGTGCGGCGTGTCAATGAGATGTACTTTCAAATGAGCTGTCAGTACCTCACGCAGATTAAACCGGCAGAGGTGACCATTCAGACTGTGGCGTGCTTAAACGGTCATCAAAGTGATCGAAACCCAATAGGGACTCTCCAGCCAGCCCTGGCTGACTTTTACGCCGGACCGCCTGACTTTTAAATGGCGTAGGTGATCATCGCCACACCGCTCATGCTCCGCTAGCTTGCGAGATGAAACTAGCTTGGCTGAAAATAAATAAATAAATAAATAACTTTTGCTCGTGTCAAGGCTCAATTGGAACGACCCCGACCCCGTTGCCACGTTACCTTGGGTCGATATTAGCACCTTAAACGGCTGTCGCACCTGTCCGCGCTGTCACATGACTTGCTGATGATTGGTATTGAGCTGGTAACTGATGAGAGTCTATTCATTGAGCTCTGCATGCGCGTGGAGTTGAATGTAATTTGTGTTGTGGCTGCATTAGCCTCTATAGCTAAAGTAATCATACGCCACTAATAAATCATCACCACTTCAATTAGCAATTATAGAGAGAGTTGGGGGGGTCTATTAAGTACCTGGGGCACTGAAGTAATTAATGTGTAGAAGTAGTAATAAGAGAGAAAAAAAATCAAACACAAACAGGTTGATGGTGCAGTTTAGCTATTAATACCCGAGCTGGAGGACTGTAGAGCGGTAGTAAGCAGGATAAAAATGTGTGCATTCAGAGGAAAAGGCACCATTTATAGCAGTGACCTCTGCTCTGCACCATTGCTGTGTATTTGCTTGCATATTAGCAAAATTGTGCTGACGGGGTGTGAGCTCAAAGTGCCCAGCCACACACACACACACACACACACACACACACAGTGACACCCGCATCCACACATTCTCTCTAGTTGTGACACCACTCATTCCCAACCACCATGTACAATATACACACACACACACACACAGAGAAAAAAATATACACACATGCACACACACATACCATTTACTAGAAAACCTTTGAAACAATAGGGAACATCATTAGCTCACTGGAAGAGTGTAGCACAGTGAGTGGAGAGAGGGGCGCTGTGTCAAATACTCCAAATGGAAAAGGCGATGCCCACGGGGAGTGTTCCTGCACCTCGCGCTCTGTTGACGTGCTGTGAAAAGGGATGGCACCGGGGAGTGAGCTCGCGAGCCAGAATGGGCTGCACTTCTCCGCTGCTAGCAGGCCCTTACATTAACAGCCTATTTACCACAACACAGCCACCATTCACTCAGCTGGACCCTGCAGATATGCCCTACTGTATTTTTACCATCATGCTTCTATAACCTTCACCAATTCTTTAGAAAGTTTTAACATATTTTCTTTATAGCCTGTGTAATATCATATATGATGGTTAAGGGTAACAATAAATACTAGCTGTGATGTTTTTTTTTTTTTTTTTTTGTAATTTCCTCATATGTAGTGTGAACAATTAAAATATTGTTTAAAAAATTGTGTTCATAATTAAATTTTTTTATTGTCATATTTTATATTCATTACATATAAAGAGACATTTCAAGTTTTTGTTTTACTGTTGTCAATATGACATAATAATCAGAAATCTTAAATTATTAGAATATTTCATTTAGAGTTAAATACCATTCAAACAGTGTCAACTTGAACACAAAAAAGGTTTGAAATATATAACTGTATATGTAAATAATATTAAAAACATTTATGAACACAATTGTGAATAAATTTTTTTGAGATAGTAGCTACTTTGAATATAATAAAGTATAAAGTATAAAAATATACTTTGAATATAATTATCTAATATAATAAAGATAGTAATCCACTTTGAAAAACATTTTAAAATATTCAGTCGTGAGTCGAGATGTTATTGATATAATCATCATCTCAATATTTCAAAACCTCCATCAATCAGATGAAATGCCATTGGATGATCTCTTCTTTTGTGTGTGTGTGTTCAGGGTCTAAACATGGCACCGGTTCGTTCAGCAGCAGTTTGTGTTGCTTGTATGTGTGTGTTGAGCGTTTTCTGGTCATTGTAAAACTGACATCATGTTAATGATCATTTGTTCCATTTCGCCCTACAGCTATTACGCTGGTTCATGATTTTAATGTGTTGTGCCATGGAGCAGGTGGAGCGTGTGCAGAGGTAAACAGCTGTAATGCATTGTTACGGTGAGATCTACAGGAACGGAATAATATATACAGTATGTTCTGCTTTAAATTATTTAGTAGGGAGCTGTCCACCTCCAGCCGGCTACTGTCAGAGTCTCTCCCTCAGTCCAGCTCGCTGACAGCCATGTTTCATAATGCTCTTATTTACCCAGCCCTGAACTTATGAAACACAGTTAAGGTGCCAATGCACAACAAACGCTGCATTATTTTGTTCTGGCAATAACTGGTCCATGGACATTGTGTGGATTTCAGTGCATATGCAGTGCATCAGTGATCAAATTGACTTTGTCTGTACGTCAGGCTTTGTGTTCTCAGTGAATTGGAGCTCGGAGCTCAGCGTAAAACCAGAACGTGCTCTGTAGGCCCTGCCCTGCCATATTCCTCAGCTTCTATTGGCTCTGCGGTGCCTTTTTAAAGTCACATTTGTCTGCTATGACTAAAAAAAATGTGAGAAACAGCAAAAAGGATGTGTGACCATGAATACATTTTTCCTTAGAAATGGACAAGGGGTATTAATCAGAATTATGAGAGCAGTGGAAAGGCATCGAGTATAACTTTGATCCATAAAGATGAGGTGACATTTTTACTCTCGGCAGCCTCGTAATTTATTAAGGAAATGTTAAATTTGACATAATCGAGTCTATTATACGAATAACACTAAATAAGTTATTATATCAATATCAAATGTCTAACCTTATATCACTTTCATTGCTACACGTATTACATAAATTAAAGAGCAAATTCTTCTTAAAGGACAAATTATTTCTTTTGGAGTCAGGGTGAATCCTTGGGATTAAGTTTTGCATATTTTTACTCCTCCCTGTAGGTCAGTGAAAACTGCGGTGGACGAGGCCATTTCACGATCCTGCAAGGTCTTCTGTCCAAACAGAGGAAGCATTTGAAATAATCTTATAAACACATCTTGTGAATAAGTACAACTCGGAGTGTAAGGCAGGCTATTGTTGAATTCTCCAAAAGGATTTCTTTCAGCTGTAAGTAACAGCCAGCAGCAGAGAGATTAGATTAAACTGCTAAGAAGCTGAAATTTACAGTGCTGTGCAAATATTTGTGCACCCCTAGTTAAGCTACATGTTTTATTGATGTTCTAAGTGTAAATAAGAGAACCCATCTTTTACACGCAACACATTTCTGCACATTTCAATACACAGAAACTGTGGATCCTCGGTTTTCATCATTAATCTGTTCTAAAGTGCCTGATGTTCACTGAAATGAATGATAACTGAAGCAATATTTCCCATAAGACATAATGTGAATCCAATTCATCTGTTCCAGACACTCCAAAATATTAAAAAATACATTTTATATAGAATAACTATAGTTTTACATACAGAACACAATGAGAAATAAACAAAAAAGACTAATGAAATGAACAAATCAACATTTAACATCACTCTTACAGGTTTACGCTCTGTTTTAGAGAGTGCTGGTGTGGTCCAGCCACAGTCTTTGTTTTCACACCTATTTTTAGGTGGTAGAGCTGCATGTGTCACTTTAGTGTCATGTGTTTTAGTTTGTTTTGAGCGTTAACAACAAGGAGAAACAAAGCCAGAATAAATGAGAAACACCTCGGTGGATGCTTTGTTTTCACAAAATTAATGGCGGGTCATGTGGGCATACCGACGAAAACTGGGTGCACTGTAAAAAATGAACTTGCCCTGTTGTTAACCTAACTTAAATATTGTAGTTGGTATGACTATCAAGCACTGAATTTGTTGTGATAACTCAATATTTCATGTTTATATGTTTACTAACTACGCTTCCTGAGTTTACCTAACTTAAAATTTTAAGGCAGCATGGGCACTAACTTTTTTAAGTTGAAACAACACGGATATTTTTTACAGTGTGGATGAACGATAACTGGGACAAAATTTCCCCCCAAAAAAGTTGACAATAAAGGAATTGTATGATAACCAGTGCAAACGATAACCGAGGTTCCACTGTACTCTTTATTTCCTCAATTTAACACCAGTTTGTATATGAAATGTACAGATATAGCACATTAAATATTGTATGTTGTTCAGTAAAATTGTTTAGTTTCACTTAGAAAATCATTGCCTGTAATATAACCAACTTGCAACCTTTATGCAAGACTGTACTGAGTTCACTTTGAGAGCGCACTGCTGTCATTGTAAGAAGAATCAGAAGAATGAGTCATTTATATATTTTCCATGACTTCACTGTACAGATAAACCAAATTAAGCCTTCAGAGAATTTTTCATCTTTTATTGTTCTTACAGTTCTTACAGTTCTTACAGTTTTCCACGTAAAGATGTTATTTAAAGTCAGTTTAATGAAATCTGTAATTGGTGGAAATTACAAGTTAATGTGTGTCTTAAACTTAAACGTGCTGTACTGTAGGCTGAACGTTGACATTGTAGTTTAACTCTACCTGCTGGTAGTCTAAGCTGATTCATTAACATTGACAAAGACTTGTATATTACAAATGTACACTTAATCTATGATATGATGGAGTGTCTATTTTAAACTGTGCTTCAACACGGTGTGTGTGTGTGTGTGTGTGTGTGTGTGTGTGTGTGTACTGAACTCTTTATAATAAAATCTTTTGCATAAAGATACCTAATAGCATATAATACATAAGGGACGTATCACTGTTACATATAGATATTTACACATGTAATCCATACGGACATATTATTGTTACATATAGTTACTTTCACATATATAATGCATACAGGAAATATTGTTAACCAGAACCAGAGCCAGTGTCAGTAAAGTCTTACCTGGGCTTAGGAGAAAATGAACTGGACTGATGCTCAGTGGTCCAAAGTTCTCTTTTCAGATGGAAGTAAATGTTGTATTTGTAAAGTCTGGAGGAATCATGTAGAGACAGAATCCAAGGTGTCTGTAGTCCAGTGTGAAGTTTCTGCAGTCTGTGATGGTTTGAGGATCACTGGTTTATTAAGTCCAAAGTAACCACAGCCATTAGCTGGAGATTAGACTAGATTAGATTCAACTTTTACCAGTGTGACAGCACAAAGCAGAATTTGACCTCCACATGTAACACATCCATGCAGTGAAACACACACACTAGACTGTGAGAGCATGTGCCCGAAGCAGTGGGCAGCCCTTTCCACAGCGCCCGGGGAGCTGTTAGGGGTTTGATGCTCAACCTCAAGGGCACTTGAGTTATGACCTGCCCAGGGATCAAACCGGCGACCTTCCGGTCACAAGATCAGCTCCCTCACCACCAGGCCATGGTTGCCCTGTGAGAGCACTTCATGCTTCACTTCATTCATTATATATACATTGTATATGTATTACACATATAAAACCCTGTGTGTGTGTGTGTGTGTGTGTGTGTGTGTGTGTGTGTGTGTGTGTGTGTGTGTGAGTCAGTGTGTTTGTGTCTTTGTGTGTAAGTGTGTGAGGTGTGTGTGTGTGTGTGTGTGTGTGTTTTGTGTGTGTGTGTGTGTGTCTATGTAAGTGAGTGTGTTTGTGGTGTGTGTTTGTGTTGTGTGTGTGTGTGTGTGTAAGTGAGTGTGTTTGTGGTGTGTGTGTCTGTAAGTGAGTGTGTTTGTGGTGTGTGTGTGTGTGTGTGTGTGTGTGTGTGTGTGTTTATGTGTTAGTGTAATTGTTCTCTGAGAAAGCGAGCGTGATTGGTTGTGGCCGAGTGGAAGGAGGGAGCGTGTGACAATATCTATTAATTGTACTATGAATTACAGAGGGCCTCCTTTGAACACTGGTCACAGTTTGCACCTCTGATCTTGTCAGACACAGAGACTCAATTCCATTAAGACCGACCGCCACACAAGAGTATGGCGAACAAAAGGTTTAAATCCATTTAACTTCTCCGCTCTATTTTAGAAACAGCAATTCCCGCTCTGTCACGAGCCAAGCAGAATGACAGAAAACACTGCCTATCTGAATTAAAGATAATGAAAGATCATTCTGCGGCTACAAGCAATAGTCTGCGATGATCTCCCACATTCTCTCGGCCCGATTCCCTCTTCCTTTTTTCCGAGCGAGAACATTGTGTCATTTATAATTCCCTCGTGTAGAGCGGAGCAATTAATACGAGGGGGAGGGGGCTGGGGGGAAGAGAGCGAAACTCAATTGAAACATACTTTGCCTAGACCTATGTTCTGCTACCCTTGGGCATTTATTTCCAAAGTTTGTGTTTAATCACGGAATCTCGACCATGATGGTTGTGACAGGTAATTTCCGTAATGCAGCTGACAGAGATGGATTACATGGAGGCCTATTGGATCCCATGCTTTTGTGTGTGGGTGATAAGACTAGGTGAGGGTTATCTTTGGTATGAGTGCCTGGAACGATACAGCTACCTAATAAGTCCCAGGATAATGCAGTGCACACGGCCAGGGGAGCAGTAGCCTCTGGTGGGGAGAGAAAAAAGCTGCGGTCAGCCATTGCTCATACTGTTCACATTTTCAAAACGTACAGTACTCACATTATGCGCAGATGCTTAGTCATTCAGAGACATGCTTGTACTACAGCTAAATGTATACACACACACACACACACACACACACACACAATATATGCATGTATGTTTACAGTTCATTCATTAATGACCATTATGTGTCTGTATACTGTCTTATACAGTATATACAGTTCAAAGTGGCTATGCTGTCTGACAACAGATGTTTTCTTCTAATGAGCCTGATAACAACACAGTTAGTTGCTTTTCATACTAATTCAAAACTAGTGAAAGTTAATCATATACAGTGGTGGTAGTAATGTATTCTATTAACCCATTAATTTTCATACCACTTAAATACATACAATGATAATGTATGTAATGACAATGTAATTCCTGAATTTCCCGCAAGGGATCAATAAAGTATATCTGTATCTGTATAAGCCACAAAACTGACAGCTGGCATCAATAACATTATCCATTACAATGGCACCTGTCAAGTATTGTAATACATTAACCCTCTGCGTTAACCCACTGAGACACTTTTGTTTGTCAACATTCCATAGATTCCTGGCTGCTGGAACCCACCAATGGTATGTCTGGAATTACCATGTCATTATCATATGAATGACAGATTGCATTGTTTTGGCGGGGAAATATGCGCAGCTGTCTGAGTCTCTCACAGACACGTCTCTGCTTATTTAAGTGCCTCTCACACAAATCCAGACATATATTTCAATCCAAGCTAAATATTTGAAAAGTAGACTAGTAAACTTTCCAGGGTATGCTTTGTTTTGTTTCTATGGTAAAATCTTGCAGAGTTATATAAGTGTTTATGCAGATTTTCATTAATATGTCACCAGTTAGAGAGCCGACTCCAGAAAGTTAAACAGCAACTGCTGTTATGGTAGCTCTAAAATGATTGGCTCTGTAACTTCAAGGTGTGTTTCTGGAATGCAGAGGTTACTACACAAAAACAGTCAATGAAAGGACATCTAGTGAACCAGTGACAGTGTTGGGGGTGTCTCAGGGTCACTGATGTGCAGGGCAAACAAAGACTAGCTCATATTCAGAGTTGTGCAAAATAATCCATTACAAATGACCTATGCCTTCACAAAACCTACTGATTACTTATTACTTTCTAGGCAAAGTATTCTCATTTCTCATTACTTTTCTATGTTACTCTATAAAACTCATAATCTGTCCAAAATGCAAAAGAACTCAACTTCAGTGGGTACTATTTAAAAGATAAGTGGATCGATCTTCTGATCTGACTGGTCTGACTGATTAAAACAAACAGCTAATGCTAAATGAACACCCAGAAAATGCTCTGTAAACAGAGGTGTCAAGTAACGAAGTACAAATACTTCATTACTCTACTGAAGTAGAAATGTTGGTTATTTATACTTTACTGAGTAATTATTTTCAGACGACTTTTTACTTCTACTTACTTACATTTTCATGCAGTTATCTGTACTTTCTACTCCTTACATTTTAAAAACAGCCTCCTTATTTCTACATATTTCATTTCGGTTTGTCATCATTTAAAAAACATCCAGATAAACTGGCCATCCAGAAAGAGTGAATGTGACTGTGGTTGGATGATAAGTATAAAGATATACCATTCTGATAACCTATTGGTAAGCGATCCATCACACCTGCACGTCACGTGTCTCGTCACTCTCCAGTAAGCTCAGTACTACACATATATGGTCCACAAATATATTTGAAATGACTAAAATGTATTACGTTTGAAGGGGCAGATATGCAGCTGAAACAGGAAGCCAGTACATCCTAAAAAAATTTCAACATTACCATTTTAATATAACATTATAGTCATTACGGCTTTTAGAAAAAATGTATTTTGGGTGTGGGGGGTGGGGTAGTGCACTATATGCCCCTGTGGCACAGCCTAAGTTTTGGCATTATCCTTACATTACTATTACTTTTATGCTTTAAGTAGTTTTAAAACCAGAACTTTTGTACTTTTACTTGAGTAAAAAGCTTAAGTTGATACTTCAGCTTCTATAAAAGTCTTTTTAAATCCTAGTATCTATACTTCTACCTGAGTAATGAATGTCAATACTTTTGACACCTTTGTCTGTAAACAGTAAACACAAAGCTCAAAATAAAGTAAAGTTTAAGCTGTTTCTTAATTACAATACAAGCAGAATTCTTTTATTGGAACTTCCCATTCCACCTTAAATTGTGCAGGACTTGCATTCAAGTGCCTGTCATGTAAGGTGCAATGGGAAATTCATAAAGACACTCAGTCCGTTCTAAACTGGTCCTGTTTCAGTATTGTTGTGACTTTCTTTCTGAGCTCCAGATTATTTTATCTGGGAGTTTTTAATATTAGCATTTTTATAGCCGAGTTGGACTACAGTGGAGTGTAGTCCAGACACATACACACTGCAGTACGGTATGCTGTAAGGTCAAAATGTGTTACACATACATACTGTAACAGCGTATATCAGCAGACAATGTGAGTGCAAATGATGCATAAGGACTGACATCAAACAATAGCTGTACATGTATGTTTTATTACATTGTCCATAATACTGTTCTCTTCAAGACAAATCAAGAACACAAGTAACGACATGTTTATTAGGTCAGTAAGTGTAATGTGATTAAATTAATTTTAACTGTAACACTTTATCATAATTATTTTTTTACTTTGTACTCTGTTACCCATATTGTCCAATTCCACAGCAGAGCTACTGTAGCAGAAATGACTGAACAATTTAATGCTGGCTGTGATAGAAAGGTGTCAGAACACACAATGTAATGAAATTGCCTACAATTAGTATCAGAACTGAACCACGGAACAATGGAAGAAGGTGACCTTGTCTGATGAATCACATTTTCTTTTACATCATGTGGATGGCTGGATCCAGTTGCATCGCTTACCTGCGGAAGATAATGGCACCAGGATGTACTGTTGGAAGAAGGAAAGTCAGTGGAGGCTGTGCAATATTTTTCTGGAAAGCCTTGGTTCTTGGCATTCCTGTGGATGTTACTTTGACATGTAATCCATACTCAAACAATGTTGCAGACCAAATGCACCCTTTCATGGCAATGGTATTCCCTAATGGCAGGGACATTTTTCAGAAGAGTAATGCACCCTGTCATACTGTAGAAATTGTTCAGGAATAGTTTGTGGAACATGACAAAGACTTCATGGTGTTGACTTGGCCTCCATATTCTCCAGATTTCAATCTGATCAAGTATCTGTGGGATGTGCTGGACAAACAACTCAGATCTCCTCCACTTCCAACAGGATCTGCTGCTAATAGGACAACTTCAGTAGTCTTGTGGAGTTCATGCCTCAACAGGACAGATTTATTTTGATGGCACAAGGGGGTATATGCAATATGATGTTATAATGTGATGTTGTGGCTAATGGGTGTATATATATATATATATATATATACATTCTTTTACCTTTTAGGACATTCAGAATTGTACTTATTTATAGTTTGGTGGTGAAATGGAAGAAGGGAACAAACTACAAACTACTACCACAACCTTTAATAATTGCACTTGTTATGATGAAGCCAGAATACAGCCGCTTAGCTTTGTGTTTGTGTTCGAGCGGCTGCAGTGTTAGGGACTGTCTCACAATTAGCAGAAGAAATGTGAAGTGTGTCAGTGTCTGTAGCCAATGACACTCACATTAAACACACAAAATATCCATGTGACTTATATCATTCATTTTACAAACCGGATTCCAAAAAAGTTGGGACACTAAACAAATTGTGAATAAAAACTGAATGCAATGATGTGGAGGTGCCAACATCTAATA
>BRDA01055412.1:0-20347 GCA_036984385.1 Crenuchus spilurus | reverse complement strand
CTTTTACTGAAAAGCATTTTTAATAAACCAACTGTAAATATCATGTTATTGTAGGTTTACCTGGGCCTATGTTAAGTGAGTGTGTGCCCCCCCCCAGCTCCAAGGTGTCCTGGTTTTCCCAAATGAAAATATGGTCACCCTACTGTATATGCTAAACTTCTAGAACACAGCAAGCAGTCTATATGCTACAAGTCTATATACTCACTTGTGGGAGACACCAAAACTGAGCTAAACAGCAGTGACACTGTCCTACCTCGCTCTTCTACCATAGAAAACTGAGCAGCAGTATTTGTGGATTTTAGCACAGTCTTGAAAAAGCTCTAAAAACTCTTCCGAATTAAATATGTTGTCATGGAAAACGCTCTATTTAATGGGTGACTCCAAACCTTTAAGCCATTGTGCAGTTCAGTTACATGGTTTAAACATCACAACTCATCACCTCACAATGACCTCAGATGTTAATATGAAATAGACTTGCTTAGTACATTCTGTTATCTATTTAAAAAGACAACACACTTACAGCACAGCTGCTACACTGAAGCATAAATATATTTTCATAAATAGTGTGTCTTAACATTATGCCACAAAAGCAAGTTCATTTAAGATTGCTTACCAATTCAAAGTCATTTGAAGCACGTCTGCGGTGACTTATTCACAGTTCACACAATGATAAAAAGCATAAAGTTTAAGTATCCATTGTTTGTTAGCATCATAGCTACAACTCAAAAAGTACAGATCAAATTTTAAATGTCTTGCATGAGAAAAATTGTGTAAAACTGAGATATCACCATGTTGGTCTTAGAAACTGAAATTTGTTTGCAAATGAGTAGTATTACCTGTGCAGGTTTTGTCAGGGCTGTGGGAAGGCCAATAATGTAAATGTGTTGAACTTTCCTCACTTGTTTAAATAGAGTTATTGTTTAAATAGTGTGTGTTGTTCCTTCACCAGTACATGTATGGAAATTAACCTGCAAAAATATGTTTTAAATTCATTGTTTTAATGATGTTACAAGAACTAAACATTTACTTTTATTAATGGTTTTTGATTGAGGTGCAATATAGGAAAATAATAAAAACAGAGGTAATTTAAATATTCTTAAAACATCTTTCATTCAAAAGGATAAGTTGGAAAACTCATGTGAAAATGAATGTCAATTTTTGGTAAATAAAACCACAAGTTTTTAAGTTGCTGCTAATTATTTTTTGTCTAGCACATCCCACAGATACACGTTTGGATTGAGATCTTGAGAATATATCTCAATATCTTGAGGATGCCAAGTCAAAACCTGGAACTCTATGTTATATGCATAAACCATTCCTGAACAATCTTGGCAGGATGCATTATCCAGCTGCTAGATGTCACTGCGATTATGGTATACCTCCACCATGAAGGGATGAGCCTGGTCTGGAAGTGTTTAGGTAGGCAGTATATGTCAAAGTAAAATACACATAAATGTCAAGACATAAGATGCCAGAATCACACTGCTCCCCCAGCTGGCCTTCTTCTCACAGTGCATGCTGGAGTCATCTCTTCCTCAGATAAGCAATGGCTGGCCATCCATATGATGTACAAGAAAACGTGATTCATCAGCCCAGACCACCTTCTTCCATGGCTTCATGGCCCAGGTCTGCTACAGACATGCCCACTGTAGATGCTTTTGTTGTGGACAGGGGTCAGTATGGGCACTATATTAAGTCTTGTGTGCTCATGACCCTACTGCTGGCTCACTTGTGCTTTTTTTGGACCAATTTCAGGAGATCCTAATCACTGCATAGTGTGAAAAACCCCAAAAGGCCTGTAATTTTGGAGATGCTCTTACCCAGTTGTCTAACCTTAACATTTGCCTATTTCTACTGCTTAAGACACATCAGCTTCAAGAACTGACTGTTCATATGCAGCCCCTACACTGACAATTTCCATTGTTTACTGGTTATGTCATTATTCACTGGTTTTAACATGGCTGGTTGTAGTAGTTTTAATTACAATCTGCAAGATCATTTGTTCAGATGTCTAAACTTTTGCTTAAAACTACATCATTTAAAAGATAAACATCTTTTAAATCCGTTATACCAGTGCATATAATTGCACAAACAACTGAAGGCTTTGTATTTGAGAAATTAAGTGATGACAGAAATAAATGCACTAATCCCATCTAATCTTCACTTGCTGAGCTCAGGCAGCCACTGTGTGTAATAGTAGGTGGATGTTTGTGTTCTTTAAAGGGCCACAAGGAAAAGGCAAGGCTACAGATCATAAGCGATAAAAGGCCTTGGTTACATAATGGCCCGTCCAGAGCAGGTGTCCTGAGTTTCCAGAACAAACAAGGCTGACTGTTTTTCATCTAAACCAACAAAAGATTTGACAGCACATTAACTGTTTGAGAGGACAAAGTTATAAAACAGTAATTTTGTGTGGTACAGCTTTCATTTTTGTGTAAGTAGTAAATTGTACTATAATATAAAATAACGTAAACTTATTTTCTCATATCCCTGACACTGCTCTTGTTGTATCATCTTTCCCTTTTCAGGGACAGATGTAGAAGACAGCCTGGGACTGACCTGACAGGATATTGAATACAGCACACAGGCCTCTCCCAGCAGCCCCCACTGAGGATCCACTCTCACGAACAATTGTCGATGCACCCTTCCCAGACCCAAAGGCTCCATGCATATTCATTCATCTCGCATGGGGCTACCCCATTCTTTTTTTCTTCCCCTATTGTCCGAACATCTGCTGGGGGTAATTGTATTGGCCCCTGAGCACAAAGGGGCTCAGCCTTCAGGCAACAGCCTTAAAGTTGCACTCTTCACAACTGACACTTGTGAGCTATCAGCACTGTTGGGTAAACTAAACAGATAACATCGTATTTTTAACTAACAAGGCACTACTGAAGTGATTCAGTGATGAAAGACAGTAAAGTCAATTTGAATGCCAATCCAAAAGCATCACCACACATTTTTCTTACTGCTTTTATTGTGACTTGTTTTCTTCCAAAAATATCTTAAAGCAAATAAACAAAAGAGGTCATTGTCACCTACAGTAAAGCACAAAAAAAGCATACAAAATAAAACCCCAGGCTTACCATAATCACCACCTGCATTCCCTTCTCATAAATAACAAGCAGTTAACACTACAAATAAAATTTGTCTGGGACTGTTAATTTTAAGGGATTTTCAAAAGTCAAGCTTCCAGACACATTCCTCCCACCACCTTACAAACCTAAAGGATGGCAAGCAGTGAGCTTCAAATTAAACGTTAGTTGAGGAAAAAAAAAAAAAACAGCATGGTGCCATTCATTCAATACATCAACTTAAATAATTTACAAAAAGACAAAGCAGCTACATGGACTCAAACGTTTGCTCAGGGACAAGAGAACCTTCCCCCCCTACATGTACACATAGTGCACTATATTTAACAGTGTCATACATGAATATTACTAATTCCATGCAAAAGTATTTAGATATTAGCTGTAAACTTGTTCCGATTGTGGTAAAAGAGGGATTTTATGAAGTTTCTTTAAGGCTTGTGTTTAAGCAGAAACTGGTGATGGCAAAAGGGACATTTTGGAGCTATCAAGCAAGAACAGGATCAAGGATAAACTGGTTGGTCTAACAAACTATTTTAAATGCAAAAGCTCCAAAGACAACTTTTCATTACAGTGTAAGGCAATACCCTGAGTAACAAAAGTCATTTGATAAATGATAGTTATTAAAAAGGGAAAAGGTGTGAGCAAAGCAGACTGACCCAAGGTCAGTTCAAAGACTTAAGAATCAATTGTTCATTCCATGTGGAAATGTGAAGAGAATGTCGAGCTGTCCTCAGGCCATCCAGTCGGTTACAATAGTGTTTCTGCTACACGACCTCCAGTTGCCTCCATCTGAACTCCCTTACCTTGGCTAGAGACTGGTAAAGGATTACTTCCTAGCATTTACAGATGACAGTTTGTGTGACCAACACCCTGGCACTCAACAATGTAGGTGTCATTATTGGCATGCTCATCATCTGCTTTGCGTATAACAAACTTGGTCTGAAAGGAGACAATATGAAAGAAGGTGGAACCAAAACATTAGTTTGACAAATTCTCACAATGCACCTTCTTTTACTACCCTGTATTTCATCTTACCTTCGTGATTTGCTCAGCAACATGGATGGCAGTCTGAGTGTGTAGAGTGATTGGGCCAGTGCGCATTCGAGATGTGCCCTTAGCCAAGGCCATGAAAATAATCAGCTATAAAAAAAAGATCAAAATATTTACTCTCAAAAGTAAAAACATCAAAAGCTCTCAAGTATCTGTTTAAGCAATTAGACAGAAGCTCATCTTTGAGCAAAATGTACACCAAAGTGTTTATGGTGTATAGTCCTGACCTGGTCTTGCAAGAACTCATCCACGCAGCCATTGTGTCTAATGTTCCTCAGGAGCATTTCAGCAGCTTCAATACCCACTTTATCTGCATACACACCTGGGGGAGCAACAGATCAAATAAATCATTAAGTCAAACAGACTTAATGTTCTGTACCTTCTTCCAACTCTTGGGAGAAGACATGACAATCACGTTATAAATAAAATGTGGCCCAGATATAATCCAGAACAAATAAGTAAGATTTTACATTTACATTTGTGTAAATAGACAGCACCAGTTAATTGTCAGTCTGTTTATACTGAATCACCACATTTTTGTTCGTTAAATCTCTACAAACACTCTTGAATCAACATTCCTGTCAGAAGTACTGCCAACTAGTGGTCCAACAGGAAAGTGAAGAGAAAAAATAAACAGTCTAGGGCCCTGTAATGTTTAGTAACACTGTATTAGAGTAATGTATTGGCTGTCAGATCAACTTAAAATTCTATGAAAGCACTCACCTTTCTTGCCAAGAGATGAACCAGCAAATATACAGCCAGTAGAGGACTCTGCAACGATTCTGTGGAGAACAACAGACATAAATCATGCATTAATTTAGACATTCAAGCAAAAATAAAATAAAAAATATTAATATAGAGGCAATGCTGTTTAGTCCAAGTTTTTAACTTGCATAATTCCATTTCCATTGCCACAAGCCTTGTCCTTCTCCTGCAGAGACTGGATATTGATGTAAAGGTCTTTAATCTCTTTTCTGATAGTGCGCACTGCTGCAGTGGACATGTCCTTCGCAAGCTAAAGACAACAGTTATTAAATCAGTTTTTATCAACCGAGTCAAAACACTAAGGCATAAAATACATGTTTTAAGCTGTCTGGCGACATAAACATTTGAATCAAGAATGTTTTGTTAGCAAATATTACGTATTAATGTTTAAGCTTTGTGTTGAATGTTATGAAGGACAATAAACATAATACAGCCCATATTCTGGGAAACATACTTTGAAAGGCAGCACCCCAGCCACAAAGGCCCGGCCGTAGATTTTAGTGATGTTTCCTCTCTCTGTAATGTTAATGGGACTCAGTTCTTTCACAGGATTCACTTTTACAGCCACTTCTCCACCACCCTTTGGATAATAACCTCTGAAAATAGATTAAAAAATATTTCAAATGTCACCGTCACTTACAATGAATAGCTAATCCAGCATTACACACATACAACTTACCTCATTCTTAAGTCACAGTCAAAGTGCACACCAAATTTCTCTGCAATTGGTTTGAACACCTGCGGATGTTTAAAAACACCGATTCAGATTTTCTGTAAAAACTGTGACATGAAAATAAAAGATAACTGCAGTCATTCACAACAATAATAAAGCTACAACTCAAAAAATTACCTGTCCATTGTTTCATTTTAATTGTGTTTAAAAGATAATACCTTGATTGTGTAATCAATCTGTGGCGCCATCTCTGCATTGGTGCCACCTTTCAAGCAGAGCTCTGAAGGGCCCCCCGCAAACAGTGCACAGGGCAGTGAAATCTGAAGCAGAAGCCCAACACTCCTACAAAACAGCAAACATGGCCTATGGTTAGCATGCCATCTGAAAAGATTATTCTTACTGCTATTTGTCATTATGTATCGCAAGTCTTTCTGCGAATAGTCTGTTCAACCTGCATGTCAAATTTATTGTGTACATTTTTCACACCTTTGACACTGACAAATCAATTTTATGCTGCCAAAAACGTGCAATATTATCTTTTCCACTCTTAGGAAGACTATAACTCATTTATAAGGCATAAACAAATAACCTTTCAACATTTACAAGCAAAGGTCAGTGCAGGATTGCATCTCATACCAAATCATCACTTACCCCGCAGTATGAGTATCAGCAATGTAATTCCCGCATTTAATTTTCCCAGGAGTCAATGTGATCTCTGTAGAGCCCACCGTAGCTCCCTCCAGATTGCCGTCACACATGTCCCTGATCAACTCCAACCCTGACAGATGCTGAGGTCTGCCAAAGGGGGGGGGGGGTGGTGGTGGTGGTGGTGGAGAAACAATGGAGAAAAGACAAGACTAATTACATGGGGTTCCCAATGTAGACTTTTCTAATAATTAGTGATGATAGTATGGTTACAGCATCATGATCACAAAAAAAAACGGTACAACTCTACATATATTTTCATTTGTTGGTATTACTTATGAATAATAAATTAACAAGGCAAAAACTTTTTCTGTGTTTAAAAATGACAGTTTGAGCAGCAAGATGGAAGTTGTGCAAATGTTGAATAGTGCTGGCCATGTGCTAGTGCTGGGACTAACAAAGGCCTCTATTCAGCTTTCATGACTAAATCACATTAGAGTAAATTCGCTGCTTTAAAGTGAATTGTTGGAACATATGAGAAAAAAAACAGGAAGCAGAAATGTACCATCAAGTATATAGTACAGTCTGCAAGCAAACTTGAAATGGTTTATGGAGGTCAGATGTGTATTTCTAACTTGGCTTTTGTTTCATGGTTCACTGTTGAGTTGGGGAGGGGTGAGTATGGCTTGAAGAGGATCACTATATCGGTTAATGAAGAAAATGCCAAAAAGAGCATTAAACAGACTTTTTGTAGGTATTTAACTTCACCTCAAGCCTGGTGTACTTCTGCCTGCTCGGATTTTGTTGATTTTGATAGAAGCGCCTTGGATGCAGCTGAGCGCAGCGGACAGCCTAAGGATCTGTCCCCCCTGAAAGACACGATGTTTCGTTCAGCACTGCCTACAACTGACCGTGATGGTGAACCATTCAGAAAGTACATTTAAAGCGTCAACAGCACAAACACTCTACTCAGCAAAAGAAATGCAAAGTAGCCTTGAACACTCACCCCTTCCATTACACTTCCGTCCATCTCGTACGTTGTTTCGGCCATATTTGAAAAAAAAAACAGATAAAATTTGCGAAAAAGTATCGACGGCTTGACTAACAGCACACTTTTCTGACAGTGAAGGATCAGCTCAGTGAGAATTGTGGTGTTTTTCGGGGGGGAAATAAGCCCCCAGTGTGACTCGTTCTGTGGCTGAAGTTAGCAGGCTGGCTAACACTGCACCGGCGAACAGCGTCCAAACAATGCGGGAGAGAAAGCGCCAACCGCCGACACACAGTTCACACAGAACCGGGAGGAGTCCGGGGAACAGCAGGAGGGCTCAAAAACGCTGCTCTTTTTTAGAAGTTTGAAGATATTCGGGTCATAACGAACAAACAAATGCAATTCAGTTTCTGACACGAACGTACCGACACTCTCCAACTGCTCCGCAACTAGTCTGGGCAGTCACACCGCTAGAACACAAGAGCGCATGCGCAGTGGTCGCTTGATGACGCTTTCTGCGCATAGTAAGATACAAGTTTATAAATAAGTAGAGCACTTCAGACCTCACAACATTTTTCACAAACTATAAACGCATTTTGATGTAAAATTACGTGATATAATGGACTGTTTGCGCAGATGTAGGTATGGAACCAAATTGTTGTAAATATAATTAATCTAATGGGAAAACACTGTAGTTACAAATGCACATTTTCCTATATGTTATTATGTAAGCGTATATATATGGTACATTTTTATGTATGTATATAAAACAAAGTTATGTTTTAAATAATTGTTAGCTGTGCAATGAGTTTTATATAATTTATTACAATATTAAATATATTACGTTCCATAATTGCTTAGGGTTGAAAATAGTTGAAAATTATTGCCATAGCATCCAGACATTTAAACTGGCAGTTGTGTTAATCATGTAAAATTCGTTTGTAAAAGACAAGCTGGGATTTTGTGCACGGTGACAACACTATTCAGTTCAAGTTATCAAAAATATTTAATTCAAGTATTAATGTTGTGCAGTAATATGCTAAATATAATGGCTAAAATCATTTAAATATTGCCTGTGAAAAGAAAACACAACAGCTGCTTCTGCTGTTTCATTAAACCTCTTTTGTACGCTTTTTACCCCGATCTGAAGTCAGCTTGCCCTCTGTCCATTATAGACTGTTTATACTAGGCTGTCATGGTCAATGTCATTAGACAGAGCCGATTCCAGATCAGTGGAATAATCTTGCAGTCTGATTGGTCAGTAAATCGGGGCGTGATCATTTCGTCACAAATTTTTCATTTCAGGAGAAGATAAAAATGGCGGCGCTCATGACGGCGAGATGTTCATTCTCCCTAACAAAACGCCTGGTACGATTTTTATGCTTTTTAAAGAAATTGTAAAATTGAACAAGGATTGGGAAGTTACGTAACAGCGGAACAGTGGTTTTGAGGGACATTACATATGAAGGTTGGAGATGGCTGGCGGTCTGTTAGCTGCAGCGGTCGAGACTGCAAATTAACTACCAGCGTATAACAAAACAATGAATTATGGGATTATTTGCACACAGTTTATAGTTATGTTATTTCTTTGTTGATCCAAATATTTAGGACTAAACATGAATTGAGAAACAGCAATTAATAATTCAGGCACAGCAGGCTAGCTGAGGGCACATACTATAAACACAGGTAAACAGTCAACAATAAGACATAAGCTAGTTGGTGATATCAGTGAATACTACAGAACTAAGTTATATTTTGATACATATAGTTCTAAATGACAGATTTGCAATACTACTGTCTGATACATTTATACAAGCACAGTTTAATGTGCTGCTGCTCTGCCAGTGCTGTGGTCCCAGAGATAAGATGGTCAGCGGTCGTTCATTGTCATTAATGAGATGTGTAGAGTTTGCCTGAAAAGTTGTGCATAGCAGAACATAGAAGGCATGTAAAAGTACACCTGTGTAGTAGACCAGGGGCGTTTTTAGACTACCTGTTGTACTGGGGCACAGCTGTACCCCCTGCTTGGCAGTCAGTTGTAAGGGTTGAACTGTTCATGTATTAAAAAGCCTGTAAAACACTAAATATATTAACTGTCGGCTTTTCTGCCATTGTCTTTGTATCAGTTTTGTGCTAGCTAGATAACAGTGTTGTTATACTGGCCTTATGGGACTCTTATTTTGTACATTTGTGTTAGCATATAATCTGTCTATCTATTATTTTGACCTTTTTTGCTGTGAGGGTGTCACTGATTGGCTCTAGGTGAAGAAAGAAACAGGCTCTGACTGATAGCTTAGAAGGATGCTGGGGCATTATGGGAAATGTAGTGCAAATTTGGGAGAACTAGAAAATTCATTCTGCTAATGAAATCCATTATAAAACAGATGTTTTCTTTTAACCACAGTCATTTTATTATGGCATGGCAACATTTAACTGGGCATGTGCCCCCCTAAACTGGGTCTAGTGCTGCCACTGTGGTAGATGTTTCTGGTAATGGCAAATGACAGTAGGTGGGTTTGCAATTCTGATTATGAGAATTATCCTATTGTGGAAAAAGTGCCTGACATTGTTCATTGCTGGGCTTAAATGGCCAGTGAGTGTAGCTGCAAGATCACAAGAAAACATCACAGATCAGTTCTATTGAGGCTCTAGGTTTGTGCTTTAGTTTTCATACATCAAACAAAATGAAACTACTGAAATTATTAATCACAATATTTTTGTAGTTAATCATTTTCAAAAATTTCATGACAGCCCTGCTCTGTAGAAAAAGATGCATATTCTATGACTTTTAGCAGTAACTGCCAATGACTGTTTTGTATTTTGTTGCAGGTCTCTGTAAAACATCTTCACAAATACTGCTTTTCAAAGGTTCAAACAGCATTGTTTCTATATGCACCCCCCTCATATTCTGTCAGTGTTTTGCACCAGTATAGATACTTCAGAACTAGCTATGGTAGGTGTCCATTTTCTGTTTATAAAAATAATCACTTGAAGTAACTCCTGCATCAGCTATACTGAATTCATTTTTGCATCACTGATTCTCAATACAGTGGCATCAGGACCAATTTTGCAGTTCAAACTCTCAGATATTGGCGAGGGGATTATGGAGGTGACTGTTAAGGAGTGGTAAGTTAATTTTCATATGATGGCACATTGAAACACATTTTTTGTTTGAAGGTAATAGAAAACTATTAGAGTAGCACTTTAGCATATTTATAAAACACGCATTACTTTATCACCCTGTTCTTCAATCAGAACCATCACAGATCAGGTATTATTTAGGTGCTGCATCATTCACAGCATTGCTGTGGCTCTGATGGAACTCCAGCAAATTGGCTGTGTCTGATACACTTGTACCACACAATAACACTACATCAGTGTCACCGCATTGCTGAGTATGACCCAGTATGACCTGCTCTGTATTGATCCTCTGGGGGTCCTGATCATTAAAGAACATGGTGAAAAGAGTCTAATAAAGTATACAGAGAAACATATAGACTACAGTCTGTAGTTGTAGAACTAAAGGGCATCTTTATGGTAACTGGAGATGATAAAAGGGAAAATTGGTATAAACACAAGGAGGAGGTTTTATTGTTATTCATTCATTCATTATCACACCCGCTTAATCCTTATCAGGGTCGTGGTTAGTCCCCTATACCCTCACTGGGCGCAGGGCAGGGCATTACATTAGTCAACTAAGCCCAGGACAGGGCGCCAGTCCATCGCTGGGTGACAGACACACACACACACACACACACGGACGGACAATTTCAGAGCACCCAATTTACCTGACCTCCATGTTTTTGGACTGTGGGAGGAAACCGGAGACCCCGGAGGAAACCCACGCAGACACGGGGAGAACATGGAAACTCCTCTCAGATGGGGAATCGAACCCAAGAGCCCAGCGCTGAGAGGCGAACGTGCTAACCACTAAGCCACCATGCCGCCCGTTTTATTGTTATGGCTAATCTTTCAGTATTTAAAGTCTAACTTTTCATATCACCCATTGTCAATATTATGTTGATTCTAGATTCTTTTGTAGATTTTTTTAAAACTTTATTTTATTTGATTTTATGTTGATATAAACTAGAATGTATGTTAAATATGTTTAAAAATGTTATTCTGAATGCTGCCACTAGAGGGCATCATTACTCATTGTTTCCTTTAAAAGAAATGCATGTTTTGCCCTTTTTGACCTTTAACTTGTTAAATGTTTTCATCTTTCCCTATGCAAGGTATGTGAAAGAAGGTGACCGAGTATCTCAGTTTGACAGCATCTGTGAAGTACAAAGTGACAAGGCGTCTGTTACAATCACAAGCCGATATGACGGAGTCATCCGCAAGCTCTACTATGATATTGATTCCATAGCTCTTGTGGGTGCTCCACTGGTTGATATTGAAACTGATGGAGGCCAGGGTAAGCATGTGTCAGACAGTAACCAGTCAGAAAAGTCAAATTTCTGGACGTAAGCATGGAAAATATCATTTGAACAGCTTTGACTGTTAAATTCACTGGAGGATTAAACCTGCCTTATTTCGCACTGTAAAAATGAAAATGTATTACATTTATTGCAGATCATGTTACCAAAGTCTAACTTGTAAATGTTTTTTTTATACAATGTCATTTGATTTTTTTTGACAGCTCCAGAGGAGGATGTGTTGGAAACACTTGCTGTATCTCAGGAGGAACACACTCACCAAGAAATTAAAGGCCACAAAACACAGGCCACCCCAGCAGTGCGCCGCTTAGCCATGGAGAACAATGTGAGTAATGGCTAACATTTATTAAACTCTTCAGGGATACATTCAGAGAGTTTGACTCCTTTAGCTCATTAAAATCGTCCGTTACAGTAGTGACAACTTGTGCATGTCCATGTTGGTCATAGTAAAATGGACTTTTAATGTAAAAAATGCTCCATGCTGTTGTTGGATGCACAGTAGGGGTGCAGGAAAAAATCGCTTTGAGCTCAAATTGCGTTTCTCACATTGAATGATTCAGAATCAATTCTCGTTTTCAAAAAATCGGGTTTTTTTTGCGGGTGCGGATGTGCCTTTTCAGCCACCGTAGTGCTAGGCAAAACAAGGAAGCAGGGTGGGCTATGTACAGACTTTGGATTTTACCGTCAGCCCGGCCCTGGTAAGAAAGGGCTGGACGTGACTCATGCGATTTGCAGAGATTGCAACAGTAAAGTATTTAGTTTTGATTTGAAAGAATCTGAAAAAAAAAGATTGTGACCCCAGGAATCGATTCTGGATCGATTTGTTCGATTCCCAAAGATTCGCAGCCCTAATGCACAGTAGTTCTTGATTAAGCTTTCACACTAAAGGCACACAGATCAAGAATTTTAGACAGTTAAGATTTTTGAATATATTTTCACTTTTTGACCCTGCAGTGTGACTACTGTTAGGTTCGCATAAATCAAAGAGTATTTCAATTTAATGGCATCTGTGAAGTACAAAGTGACCAGGCTTCTGTCAGAATCATCAACCCCTAGTGGCTCAGCAGGCTAAGACGCTGACACTATGACCAGAGGATCATTTTGTACATGTACAAAAGTGTAATGTACATTGTCTCAACCATAGACTGGACTCACAAGAAATCTCAGCACCTGGTATCCTGTTAGCCTACCAATGAGCTTTAAAGCATGTTAAAAAAAAATAAAGAATAAAATTTTGACCCTTTGTGTACCACTTTTGTACTCTCCCCTCACACATTTTGGTATTGTATTGCTTTTTCTCCCAGTCTTATAGCACAGAGATAAAACACGAAACTTTTTAACTCAGTAACATGCCAAAAAGATTGAGCTTGTGTCCTGAAGGAGAAAGTTGTATAGTTTTTATTGGCATACAGCCTGTGTATAGATGACAGTGTCTGCCTAAGATTACATGAAATAATCAGCAGGCGATGCAGACTAGATGGTTCTACAATTGGAGGCTGATGATTCTGCTATGGGCCCCAGAAGTTGTTGGGACAATAAAAGCAGACCATGATTGATTACTGTTAGCTAAGGTTTGTTTTGTGTGTGCACAGGGAGGGTTCTGTCCCTTCCTGTGAGAAACAAACATAAAAATCTGTTAAATCCTGATGACCTCACATAGTTCACCAGAGCCAGCATGTTTCCATAGTCACTAGTGGGAGGGGGGGGGGGCAGAGAACCGAATGAACTGAGTGTCAAGGCGAGACAGAGGCTGATAAGAGGCACTTGGCTGAATGCTAAGTGAGAGATAATTGCCAAATCACGATGATTAAAATTAAAACAGCATTTTAGTTATGTCCACAATTTAAAAAATTTTTATCCCTCAAATTGGAAGTTTGATTTAAAAAAGTATTAATTTTCAAGGCCCCGAGTGGCTCAGCAGGCTAAGACGCTGACACTATGACCAGAGGATTGCGAGTTTGAATCCCGGTCATGCTGTTTGCCATCAACAGCCGGGGCCCAAGAGAGCAAAAATGGCCTGTGCTCTCTCTGGGTGGGTAGATGGTGCTCTCTCTCCCTATCACTCTCACATTGCAATGTCTGCTGGCTCAGGTATCTACTGATTGGTCCATTCAGAACTGGGAATCCTGCGCTTTCCTCTGAGCACATTGGTTCCCCAGTGATGATATGATATATGCTTTTATTTTATTAGTGGTAGTTCAAAACGAGGCGGTAGCCACATCACATGCATTGGAGGAGGCTTGTGTGCTTGTCTCCACCCTCCTAGAGTCAGGGACAGTGCAAAAGTGATGAGGAGAGGCCTAATGGATGGGATGGGTTAATTAGCTACTTGAGAAGGGGATAAAATGGTCAAAAAAGAATAACGTATTTTCCGGACTATAAGTCGCACCGGAGTATAAGTCGCATTTTTGGATGAAATTTATTTCATAAAGTCTAACACCAAGCACAGACATGCCATTTGGAAAAGTAATTTAAAATAAAAATAGAATAAAGGCACCAACAGGCTGAATAATTGAACATGGTATGTTAACATTATTGTTATTATTATTATTATTATTATTTATTATTGTTATATTATTATTATTATTATTATTATTATTATTATTATTACAATAACATACATTGTCTATATTTTGTTTTGGTTCTACAAAACATTGATCCTTTTTACAGTCGCGTCACTGCAGCGTTAGTTGATGCGCAAAAATAAACTCATTTAGAATATTCTTAGAAATAATCATGCCATGCTACCATAACACTTCATGGTGTGCAAATATGCCAGGATATTACCCAAATGTAGATTTTCATACCATGGACACATTTTTCTTTATTCTTCTTTATTCTGCGCTGAGTCATGCTGCCGGCTGCTCCCTCTACTCTTTAGCTGTGGCCTCAGCGCTGGCTGCCGACTGACTAAGCTGTGTTTAAATGACATCCCTGTAGTGACTGGCTGTGAAGAAAACTACCATCTTAAGTGGTTATCAAGTTGTTTGTTTTTGGTTTATTTCTTTGTTTATTGGTTTTCTTTTCTTGGTTTCATCGCCCAGAAGCCATTAATGTACTTTGCGATATTTGAGGTTTTTTGGTAATATTAGATTATTGATTTTCTACTGTTGTGTTAAGTTTTTCGTTTCTATCTTTTGAAATTCGTTAGATTATATTTTTGTTAATATTTTGGGCTTAGTTTAGTTTTTTTATTTTATATTTATTTTCTTTATTTTGTGGTGGCAGCTAGCGAATAGCTTAGCTTCTGTCATTTAGCATGTAACAATTCTTACTGATCTTTTTAAGCTGCAGCTGAGCGTTTTAGTAATTAGGTCAATAATTGAATTGTGAAATAAAATCAAGTGAACCTATATTTAAATGTTGGTCTAATTTAAGTTCTGCAAGATGCATATTTCAAGTTCTGCTGACAATCCTAGAATTTACGTCCAATTAAAGACAATAAGTTTAGTCAATCAAATGTTATACATTTCTGTGTTCTTCGTTTGATTTTAAAATAGAATATAGTATTCTTAGTGTCTTTCTGTGAAACTGGCTTCCCTCACTTTGCACAGAAGAGTTTGTCATGTAACTGGCGTATCAATAGGACGCTCATCGTCTCCCAGCAGGGTGGCGGGCCAAGCGGGGGATTTTCCCTGACGAGAAATTTCGTTGCATCCGCGCTTCCAGTGCTAGATGCATTTTACCAGGAATACAGCGACGGGTAGCATGATGGTGACCTCATTTCCCCTACCCATGTTTTCCAGTTGTTTTTAAAAGTTACTGCAATGTTGAAATTATCAACACGATTGAGTGTTGAAATAACATGTGAAAAAAAAAAGTGTGAAAATAACATGTAAAATGATATACCGGTAATAATGTATTGTGGCGTGCTAGGGGGGCCTCACATTACCATAGGCGACTTGCCGTTTTGCATATTCCCAGGGGTCTTTGGGGGTGGTTTGGGAGGGTTAATGTAACTGTTCTGTGGGTTCATGTAGGGGTAAAAGCTTTAGGTGTTCTGTGTTGTATGAATAAATGTGTGCATGTGTGAGTGCTTGTGTAGTTTAGGATAGCCACCGTTGGTGTGGGGTGTAGATCAGATGCATAACTGTGTGAGTGAGTGCGTGGATGTTAGTCTGATTCTCTCTGCTGTGTTGTATTGCTGGAGATTGACCAATAAAAACACACGTCTATAAATGGCTTCTCAAGTAGTTATTCGCGAGCTGTCTGGGTCGCCACAGTATTAATAATTTCACACATAAGTTGCTCCACAGTGTAAGTTGTACCCCCGGCCAAACTATGAAAAAAAAACGCGATTTATAGTCCGGAAAATACGGTAAATAAAATAAATGTAAAAAAAGTCCTCATTTTCAGACCTAGTTTACTTAGGCTCATTTAAGACAAAGTAAAATAGGAAAGCACTGGTTTGCACTGCTCTTATAAATATAAAACTCTCCATTTATTGAAGTGGTGAAAATAGTAAAACTTCTAAACGGGTCGTGGACAAGATTTGGAAAGTTGCATTTGAAAAATATGTAAATCCTGTTTGCACTGTTTCACCCAGCTCTAATCCTCCTGTATTTTATTAGATCAAGTTAAGTGAAGTAGTTGGGACAGGAAAAGATGGGCGCATTCTAAAAGAAGACATCCTAAACTTCCTAGCCAGGCAGACAGGGGCCATCCTGCCGCCAAGTCCCTTCCAGGAGATCCAACCTCCTCCTCCTGCACCAGCAGCCCCAAAGACTAAGCCCATGGAAAAGAGGCCTCCACCAAGTATCCCTACACCAGTCATCCCAAGGCCTGTCTTCACAGGAAAAGACCGCACTGAGCCTCTTAAAGGTGAGACACCATGTCATACTGTTGTAGAACAAAATATCATAATATAAGCAATAATATATTTTTTAAATATACACAATGAGGTTGTCAAATCAGAACATAAAATAAATATACAAAAACTGTGCGGTAATGTGTGCTTGTGCAACAGCACCAACAGTTCTTCAGCATTTGATACAGTTTATTCCTTGTGTTATGGCTATGAAGCACTGCTGGTTTGAATTCGGACAAAAAAAATTGCATTTCTGTTGCGTCTTGTGAGTGTGTATGTCATACCTTTACCGATTGGTAGAGATGGCACAATCACATTGTTTTAAGTTCATCGCATTCTTCAATAAGATATAGTGACTTAAATGTGCTCTACCAAAAGGTTGAGCAGAATGTTAAAGGGTTAAGCCTTTCAATATTTAATTGAATTGTTGAATGTATATTATGTATACATTTGTTTTTCATGTTGCACTTACAGCATTGGTTTAGCTCTCCTGGGCTTCTTTGCTGTACCATTAATGTTAAAAAAATAAATGGTTATTTTTTTTATATTTGTCATTTGAAACAGGTTTTAATAAGGCAATGGTCAAGACCATGACGGCGGCACTGAAGATCCCACACTTTGGCTACAATGATGAAGTGGACCTTACTAAGCTGGTGCATCTACGCTCAGAGCTTAAGGGAGTCGCTGAGTCTCGAGGAGTGAAACTCAGTTACATGCCATTCTTCATCAAGGTATTAAGGCAACATTCTTGCTTTGTCAGTCAAATATACTAAATTAAACTCAAATGACCAACAATCCTTTTTTCTGAGTAGGCAGCATCTCTTGGGCTCCTGCACTTTCCAGTCCTGAATGCTTCTGTTGATGAAGCATGCCAGAACATTACCTACAAGGTTAGATCATGTTTGAATATCATACTGATTGAGGGTTTAAATGAAAGGAAAATTTGTGTTAATCCTTCTTGTTGTCTTTTTCACTTTTTTTTTAATCAGGCCTCTCATAATATTGGACTAGCTATGGACACTCCCCAGGGGCTGCTGGTGCCCAATGTGAAGAATGTACAGATGCTCAGTGTTTTCGATATAGCCATGGAGCTCAATCGGCTGCAGACTTTAGGAGCATCTGGGCAGCTAGGCACAGCAGATCTGACTGGGGGAACATTTACCCTCTCCAACATTGGCTCAGTGAGTCTGCCTGAATGTGTTCAATAATAACTATAAATGTTATACTGCATGTTTTATTTTAGTTCCAGAATCTCAGTGCTTTTTACCAGGAAGATCAGTAAAATATTAAATGTTTGCACACATTTTAATAATGTTGAATAAAATATTGGTTTATTCTGCTTCTGTAAGATAATCAGTTGTTTCCTGAAGAGTCGTAATTGTGGCTCAGACATTTTTACCCCTAAAAATCACAAAATTATTTTTATGGAAGCAGATTAAACCTGATGCTAAATTAGGGTTGTAACAATGCCAGACTTTTGACTTTGATACCAATAGCAACTGTAGTATCACATAAAATTAAACACTGGCTGCAAATTAATCATTGCCTTTAATGCTAAATGATTTATTTGATAGTTCAGACATTTAGACATTTTTACAGCTTAACCAACATATAACTTAAATGTAATCTGTAATCCATATAGAATTCATCAGATATAAGCAAAGTACAGTGTATTTACACAAATATTTGTATTAGAAATGGTAAGTGAACGTGCACAATCATTGACTGTGATTGCACACAGAGAAATTTAAAAGTATTGAAAGTTATACTATAGAACAGATTCCCATATTATAGTATTGAAATGTTTTCATTATTTAAATTCTTAATGGTGCTCTGTGTTAAATTAAATTAAAAAAACCTCATTCACAGTGCAATTTAGATAGCTCAGTTAAATTACTCTGGAGTCTGTGCTACCGCCAGAGCGACAACACTGAAAATCCACAAAAACACTTATAACCGCGAGATTTTATCCTAGACACAAAACAGAATATATCTCATAAACGTTAAAGGGTCTACTTTACAAATTTTTATAGGTTCAATCGAAATATATTTGTGAGAGGAGCATAAATAAGCAGATACATTTTACAGTTTTTTTTTTCCCCCCACCCATTCATGCAATCTTCCATTTATATGATAAAAACATGGTAATTCTGGACATGCCAGTGGAAGATGAGCAGCCAAGAAATGTGTGACAACACCCATTTGGTTTCTAGAAACAAAGAGTGCTTGCTTAACAAATATCTCTTACCCAAGTGTTCACGCCTATCTAATGAATATCCAGTCTAGGAACCACTGAATGAGTGAGACACAGGGTCAACTCCATTTGTTAAGCTTTAGGAATAAAACCACATACAATGTCTAAAAACTGTAATGAGCAGTGTGTAGCCAACACCACTGTTTATTCAGTTCTGAGCTCAAAAGTCTTAACTAGAAATGTTTAGAGTGTTTTACACAATATATCAGCACATCTGAAAAGTCTAAGTTTAGAGCAGATTTAATCAAAATATAGATTTGACACTCTTACTGTTTTGACACTGTTGTTGCTGAGTTTGTGCTGAACTAAAGCCTGTACCCCCATACTCCAGAGGGTTAAATATGCAGGGTAAATAAAATATCACCAATGCTGTAATATGGTTTAATGGTCAATCTATTCATTTCACTCAGATTGGTGGCACCTATGCAAAGCCAGTGATTCTGCCCCCTGAGGTTGCTATTGCTGCTCTTGGAAAGGTTCAGGTTTGTGCCACTTTTATCATTCATACCAAGTTAATTTTACATTATAATGTTGATATGCTATTTTGGTTTTCGTTAATCCTGACAGGCTTTACCCCGGTTCAACGCAAAGGATGAGGTTGTGAAAGCACATATTATGAATGTAAGCTGGTCTGCGGATCACAGGATCATTGACGGAGCCACCATGTGTCGGTTCTCAAACTTGTGGAAGACTTTTCTTGAGAATCCAGCTTCAATGGTCCTTGATCTGAAATAAGAAGGCAGCATATTGGGATCTGGAAAACACATCCAGCCATGCCAGCTCATTGACTGGAGACTGACTAGAGTTTGTGGTTGTCTCTGATTAAGTTACTGAGCTCCTGTTGTTTTTGGCAATCACTCCCCATCCGTTTCAATTGTTTCTCTAATCACATGGATGGTTGCACATACCCAGGACACTGACACACACAGCCATGTGAAGCTAATACCCAGTTAGTAGTCAAGTATGGGCCAGTGTATTTATTTTTAAGTACCCTCAAACATACATGGTTTGCAAAAGCCTGACTTACGCACATGTGGTAGGAAGCAACCAGCACTTGACTACCAATCATTTTCTGTTGTGCTTTTTTGTGTTTATGTGAAAAGGATGTATGTGTACTAGTACTGGTTAAGACCCAAACCCTTCCTTGTTTAGCCTTAAACAGTTAGGATAGTTAGATAAATAGAAGAATGTGTTCTGAACCTGAAAATGGGGTTAATGGGCTTTATGTAGCAATGGGTGGCTGGTGTCCATCTCCTGAACATTTTCAACACTTGGACTTTTTTAATGCAAACTTTGTGTGACTTTCCCTGGAACAGCATTATTGCACAAAAAGGCTTTGGAGGGTGTTCACACTAACTGTGATTATGGGATATTGGGCATGAATACAGTTTTCCATGTCTCGAACATGTATTTCTGTAACATTTTGCTGCTTTTCTAATTGTCCAATACGGTTTTTAAGGAGGTCACAAATTATGGGTGCTGTATGTAGTTTTAGAATGGGGTTGGACATGTGTATGAACATATATTTTATTGACTTTGGGGTGAAGTACAAACCGGATTCCAAAAAAGTTGGGACACTAAACAAATTGTGAATAAAAACTGAATGCAATGATGTGGAGGTGCCAACATCTAATATT
>BRDA01055408.1:3855-14662 GCA_036984385.1 Crenuchus spilurus | reverse complement strand
GACCCAGTGATGGGGACACTGTACTGTATAAATCAGGTTTGCAGGCATTTTGGGCGGCACGGTGGCTTAGTGGTTAGCACATTTGACTCTCAGCGCTGAGGTCTTGGGTTCGAGTCCGCATCTGAGCGGAGTTTCCATGTTCTCCCCGTGTGTGCGTGGGTTTCCTCCGGGGACTCCGGTTTCCTCCCACAGTCCAAAAACATGGAGATCAGGTGGATTGGATACTCTAAAATTACCCTGGTGTGTATGAATGAATGTATGTATGTATGTATGTATGCCCAGATATGATTGGCACTCTGTCCTGGGTGATCCCCCTAGTGCTCGATGCAGTCCTCCAGGTGGACGGTTGCTTCCGGTTGAGAGTACGCTGTGCGCGATTGGCTTCCGCTTCTCACCGGTGTGTGTAAAATGGAGTGTGTTGATTGTAAAGCGTCCTTGGGTGTCTAGAAAGGCGTATTTTGGTGGTGTATTTTTACAAAAACAACTGGGCTATTTAGGTGACTATTGAGTACTATTGTTTGTTAGCAACATTAGCCTTGCAGCTTCAGTTCTAAACTCAAGGAGCAAAACTGACTACATTTGACATAAATGACTGATTGACAATATTTGAGGTCAGTGGAAAGTTGGGTTGATATAATTTTTTGGGTGAACCAATTCTTCATCTTTCAGATAAGATACAAAACTGAGGTCCTGAAACAGATAACTGGTCATTTTGTCTCAAAGAGTAGAGGTGTTATCCAATAAAACTGGATAGTTTCTCCTAAGCTCTCTGTCTAATAGCTAAAGTGTGGTAAGAGTTCTGGTGTGCACTGGCTTCTGTCAGGTGGATGTTGACATTGCTGGTGGTTGAGGTGAGCCACTAATGGCTGTCCCAAATGTCAAAGCACTAGAAAAGTCTAGAAAAGTGCTTTAGATATGTAGGTGCCATCATCTAAAGAATGGTGAGTAAACAAGACAAGAAAAAGCTACTTTGAAGTGAACTTCAATGAACTGTTCATCCAAAAATCATGTTTTCATACATTTTACTTACCTCAAATGTAGCTGATCAGCCAAGAAGGACATAAAGGACAAATCACGCTTTGATTCAGAACCGAAGCTGCTGCTTACCAACTTTACAACTCAAAAGTCACTTAAATGTTGTTTCTGCAAAAAAATGCACCAGCAAAACTTCTGTCATCCCACTCAAACCACATCCAGATCTTAATGAAGGTCCCACAGTCTATTCATTGTGGTTTAAGACACAGTATGACTTACTGTGAGCTTTAAAAAAAATGTCTCTCAGGACTGTCTGTAAGCAGTGATATTCATTTTTAAAGCTCACTGTGCAATAAACCGCACCAAAGAGTCCATGAGACCTTAATTGAGCTCTGGATGCAGTTTGAGCAGCTTGAGAGACATTTCAGAAGGTGTATTTTTACAGAAACAACTGGGCTATTTAGGTGACTATTGAGTTATAATGTTTGTTGTACTGTGTACGTCACTACAGTGCATGTTTGATCAGGTTTTAGGCATTTTGGTGGTGTATTTTTACAGAAACAACTGGGCTATTTAGGTGACTATTGAGTAGTATTGTTTGTTGTAATGTGTACGTCACTACAGTGCATGTTTGATCAGGTTTTAGGCATTTTGGTGGTGTATTTTTACAGAAACAACTGAGCTATTTAGGTGACTATTGAGTTATAATGTTTGTTGTACTGTGTACGTCACTACAGTGCATGTTTGATCAGGTTTTAGGCATTTTGATGGTGTATTTTTACAAAAACAACTGGGCTATTTAGGTGACTATTGAGTAGTATTGTTTGTTAGCAACATTAGCCTTGCAGCTTCAGTTCTAAACTAAAGGAGCAAAACTGACTACATTTGACATAAATGAGTGATTGACTACTTTTGAGGTCAGTGGAAAGTTGGGTTGATATAATTTTTGAGTGAATCAATTCTTCAGGTTGACTTCAAAACAGATGAGTATTGTGGATGGATCTTAAGGTGGACTATCTTAAGCTATGGCTTTGGTCAATGAACTCGGTGAGTGTAAATGAGGCAGACAGGGTATAGAAATGGGTTTGTAACACAGGCCTTTAATACTCAGGTGGCTTAAGCCAAAGTGACTCTCAAAGGCCTTGTGTGTGAATCTGTGAGTAATTTGGAACAAATCCAGAGTCTTAAATGTTCTGGAGTAGCCTCATTGAGAAAGGTTATGAGGGAGGTTAATGATGTCTTAACACTTTTATTACAAAAGATTACTTCTCTGTAATGACTTGCTAGGTGATTGAGGTGTGTATATATGTGAGCGTGTGTGTGCTCATCTGTGTATACAAGTGCCAGGCTGAGTCAAGTTGTGTTACATTAATGCCAAACAAGCCATTGGGATACATTCAGCACTTTGAACTGAACTGCATAAGCACAATGCATGAAATCCATCAGGTTGAGAAAGAGGGACTTCTTCATGCTGTGGACCTCAGGACATCTGAACAACCAAACATTAATAAAGCCATTGTTCATACTCCAACCCCAGGACATGATACCTTTACCAAAACTGTTCAGGTGTCTGCCACATTTAACTCTTACCACAATGCGTATGTAACCCCCTCCTGTCCATCCTAATAGGAAATCATTCAAGTAACTTTACCACACTTTAATACAGTGATATGCAAAAGTTTGCACACTGCTGCTTAAGTGAAAATAACACATAATCTACATAGAACAAATGTCTTCAACAATTTTATGCATTTTGTCTACTTATGTATACTTATGGGGGTAAAAAACAACTAAGAAATGAAAACAACAAAAACTTGAATTTATAAAGAATAGTTGTGCTGGACTGGTGTGGTCTACAACGTGTGAAAGTGTACGTAGGTTACCGGGTAGATGGAAAGGTATATACAGTGGTAACCCTACTTACGGGTTTAATCCGTGCAGGAGCCGAGCTCGTTAGCTGGTTTGCTCGTTAGCTTGACAGTATTAACATATACTTTAATATGCTAAATAATGTGTTTATATGGGTTTATTAAAACATAAACAAGATGACGATGGCGCTCATGTAGGCTGGCAGCTGAGGACAGGAGGACGGGCGTACGTGTATGGCATGGTTACACTTATCATATGAAAAGTAAAAGTAAAATGTATCTAACTTTCTTGTTCACTACTTTTTGCTTTCTTGCGTCGCTTTCACTAGCACTTTCACTTTCACTGGACAGCAGTCAAAGGTAATGACTGACCTCTTCTTCTACACTAGCATCTAGGAGATGCTACGACCGCCATGCCCCTAGCGGTTGGCATACTTGAACTAATTTAGGCTACTCGTTACCTGGAACAAAAATATTCCGAAATCTCGTTATCTGGAATACTCGTTAGTAGGGATGCTCATAAGTAGGGTTACCACTGTATTATTATTATTATTATTATTATTATTATTATTATTATTATTATTATATAAGTATAATAATACTTTTTTTTGGCTGCTACAAATTCATATTGTTCATGCTAAAGTATTTCAAAGTCTGAACGATTGAATATTTTGTTAAAAAAGGTTATTTTTTCAAAAAGAATTGCTCAGAATCATGACTTTGCATCATTGCTTTGAATTTGTTACGCTTCTACTCTGAAGACTGAGCAGTCATTCAAATGATGTAACCCTGTGACTTGGTCTTTGGGCCCTTTCTCTGTTCCTGGCCCCACAATAGCCATCCCTCTCTTCTTTCATCTGAAGGGCCTCTTTCTGCTCTGACCTCGTCACTATCCCCGCTACGGCTAATTAGCTAAGGCAGTATGTTTCGTATGCATCGCAATTACGCGCCAGAAACGTCAGCCTAAGTTCCCGCTCTTATCCTAATTATCTGTTACTAATTTAAATTTTGGCTGCGGCGCGGCTCGGGAACGCTGTTAATGTAAGTGTTCCTGTCTGTCGGAGGGTAATTTGATTTAGAGCGCGTCTACAGTCTAATTAAATATGCTATTTATGCTCAGTATGCAAGTTTCAGGCCCAGGCCCATCTGCGTTTCACTGCTCCAAGAGCTTGAGGGAGCGAGAGAGCAGAGAGTGAGAGATATGAAGTGATTTTAAGAACTGGGTGAGAGAAACTGTGTAACCTTTAAGCTGAGACGATTGCACAGAAAGTTCTGGTATTGGAACTGTTCGTGAAGGCTGTAAAAGCAGCAAATTCAGCATAACTTCTGTTCATTTCACATAATTGGCTCATTGTTAGTGGATATCATTATTATATACAGATTTCCTCAACATTATGTTCTTGTATTGTCACGCAAATGAGCATGTGCTCTTTTTAGCTGATACACACACAAATCAGCCTTGTATCTACAATCTCTTATATACCACCACCACACCAGAGTCACTGCAGTACTGAGAAAGATCCACTCAAATAATACCTGCTCTGTGGTGGTCATGTAGGGGTTCTAATCATTAAATGAAGAATACAGACAAACTGATGTACTACAAAGTGAATCTATATGGTACGTGGAATGGACAATGAGCCCTGTTACAAAGAGGTGGTTTTAATGTTATGGCTGATATATATTTTACATATAACAGTATGTTGAATAGCATCAAACTCAGGACAATAAAGTCTATTTGACATTTATTAACTTGAAACAGTCTAAAGCAAAACTAATTTAGGTGTATATGATGCTAATTGGTGGGTATAAGCTTCCATTACTTTTAGATACATTAGCTGTTTAGCTCCAGAACAAAAGCAAAGAAGCAAACGTCAGGCAACAACCATGTCTTGGTTAATTAATTACATTTGGGTTAAGGGGAAATGTGCAAATTAGATTTTTTTGGGGGAAAAAACACTACTCCTTTGTGAATTAGCTACACACAGAGTAAACAAAGACTAAAGCAAACACTTGTAGAAAGCACTATATAATATTCCTCATAGCTTTTGAAAGCACATGAAGTAAAGACCTGAGAGCTGGCTCAGTACACTGGAAAACAAAACCCCACTTGCTTTGATGCTTTAGCTTTTTATGTGAGCTCAAACCTAATGTTTGCCCATAATGGCTTCACGCATAAAGTTTCACTGGGAAGTGTGCAGAAGCCATTGTTTTCCAGGGAAAATCAACTTGAGCATTAAGATTTATTGAGTTATTGAATGTTTATTCGAAACTTGAAGAGTAATTAGCAAAAGAAACGGATGCCTACAAACATTAAATATTCTCCCTCTGGATGTTTTTCAGTCTCTGTAATTTAAAAAAAGATAATTTGAGTTTAGCAAGGCGTAAAGCCATGTTCTATTCAGCTGTAACTTTTCTCTAATAGGATAAAACGTAGTGTAGAAAATACTACATCTGAAAAAAAAACAATATGCATAAGGGAATGTTATAAAAACAAAACAAAAAACCCGGAGTTTTAATTTTTATTCCAGATGTCACAAACCAGACTCTATAAATGGACTCTTGTGAATTTTGCACTAAACACAAATGAAATTCATTCCACAAAACCACGTGTGGCTGTGTTCCCACAGCGAGCAGGAGAAAGTACAAGCTTTATAACAAAACCAAGAAAGCTCTAATAAAGTCTATAAAACAAACATCACACACACACACACACACACACACACACTCACACTGGTACATCAGTTAATAAAGTCACATAGCATTAAGTCAAGTCAAGTCAAGTCAAGAGGCTTTTATTGTCATTTCCAGCTGAGTACAAGTACACAGTGTAATGGAATTACGTTCCTCCGGAACCATGGTGCAGCACAGACAACATGATACAAATAATAATAATACTGTACAGATTGTACAGTGCAGTACTGATACTTGCGACACGCATTTCACACATGATCACAGCAGGACTAAGGTAAGAGTCGTCCTGAGGTAGAGAGTTAAAGGGTTGTTATAGGTGGGTAGTGTTGGGTGTTGTGCGTGTATTGGGGGGGGGGGATTTCAGCTCCAACTCTGTGTGTTGAGGAGTCTGATTGCCTGGTGAACGAAGCTATTGAATAGTCTGGTCATCGATGACTACAGACTACATTACTACAGAAACCCAGTATTAAGTACTTATACATTCTATCTATACATTATTATACCCATACAACTATCCCAGTGTCCATTTGTTCATACATCCATCCGTCCAGTCATCCATCCATCCATTCATTCATTCAATCATCCATCCATCCATCCATCTGCAGAATTTTGATGAGCTAAAACATTATAACCACACAGATAATGTAAATACTACTGACTGTCATTTGTATATGTAAAAATCTGAGATACATTACAGAGTCAGAGAATGATCTGTTCTCATAGTCAGTGTGGTAGATGTGGTAGAAGTGATCAGACATGAAGATGCAGTGCTCCTAACCAGCAGTGTTGTATATCTACTGACAGTGGGCCGAGAGATTTCAATCTGATTGCGCATCTGTGAGATGTGCTGGAACAACAAGTCAAATCAGAAACAACTAAACTCACAACAACAAACAAATCTCACAACTTACAGGACTTTCTACTAAAGACTTAATGTCAGATACCACAAGACACCTTTGAGGGTTTAGAACACAATGAAGACTTACAGCATATTAAGCTTGTCAACAATGGTTTATATATATATATATATATATATATATATATTGTGTGTGTGTGTGTGTGTATAGTGCTAGAATGGAATCATATAGAAAAGATATTTATAAAATGTTAAATAATATTAAATAAACGCAAAATGTACAAGTATAGAAGTAATACAGATGAACTGTTAACCATGATGTGTCTTGCCCCATGTAGTCTTTAACTTCTCTCCACATTGACTCATATACAGAGCACTCAAACACATTCTCTTTGTGTGTGTGTGTGTGTGTGTGTGCGTAGAAGCTGCTCTTGTCTCCCAGGGCATTTCCTTGAGATGATTTGTCGGTTTCCTCGTCTGGCCTTACTGATGGCTTCTCACGGCCATTAATATTCATCTGAGAGAGAGCAGGCAAGGAAGGAACATACACACACACACACACACACACACACACACATCTTCCTTTATTTAGCCAACAGGCTATATGGTCTCATATCTCAGTAATGCACACATACATACAAAATGGCCTGTCGCATGGGTATAGGTATGTGTGTGTGCGTGTGTGTGTGTGTGTGCAGAATTTCTGTATTATGCATTTGTCTTTTATATCCTTTACACTGAAACGACTACCACAGCCACTGACGCATAACTCTGCTCAAATAAGGTGCACGTCAGATATGGGAAGCAATACAGCAAGTCAATCTCACTCTGTTCTCATTCTTTATTTCACTCCAATTCATTTCATTTTCATATAACACTTTTTGCAACAGATACTGTCCCAAAGCAGCTTTCCACAAATACTGCTGCATCCTCCTAATGAGCATCACTGAGCTTGACAGTGGCAGGAAAAACTCCCAAAAGAGCATGAAGAAGAACCACTGAGAGGAACCAAAGTCATAGTAGAAACCTATACTTTGGGCAAAGTGGTAAATAAATAAATAAATATTAAACACATAACACATTGATTTTTTATGCTAGACCACATCTATTTTATTTTTGATTCAGGTTCTAAACAAATTTAATGAAAAAAATGTAAAAATAATAACAATGCTATATAATGACCTGACATCCACTCAGCTACTTATTACTATAAGTACTAGGGTTCATGATTAAAATGTGTCAAGTGGTTGCACGCCAGTGAAATATGTTTCATCAACACAACTGCAATATTTAAGCTGGGTTTTTTTGGCAAGAAAAGTGTTGATGTAACACAATTTATTCATGTGCAACCACTTGACATATTTTAACCATATAAAATCTAAAACACTATTTTCTCCAGTGTATGTGGTTTATACAGTGGATGGTGGTGTTGTTTACAGGCTCTCTGTAATTGGTCTAAATTTGTTTTTTTTTTTCATACATTCGGTGTCTGAGTAACACTGACTATATGATATGAACTGTGAATGAAAATGAAAAATCTACTGTGGTGTAAATTATTATGATAACTACAGCATCATACTGCCCACTCATCTGAGCGCCACAAGTGCAGTTATGGTCAGCTGTGCTAACAGTAATGCCATACTAACCCTGAATGCTTCACCCTTCACTGAGCAGTGTCAACAAATAATAAAAATGCTTTACTACTTTTGTCGCCATCATCTAGAGGCTTTTTACTACATAATGTTAGTGTGATATCCATTATAATATTTTATGTTTGACCAAAATGACTATTTTCATTTAACCTATCAATCATCCACGTCCAAAAGTAAAAAAAAAACAGCCCTAGTGCAGACTAACATCTGCCATAATGTGCTACAGCACTTTACTCTGATGCTTTACTATGTAATGCATAATTGTATGCTTATTTAAATGACATGTTTTACTGCTTTTCTAAGTGTAAACTATTTAAAGAAGCTGTATAATAGAAAATCACATTTTCATTGCTTTCTTTAAAATAAGATAAAATAAAATATTTCAGTTGAAGATCTTTATTTATTACATAGTGGAACGCGAAAGTGAAATAACATAGAAATGATCAATGTAAATCAAAATTATTACCCCTTGGAGGTTTGGATTTGGAATCATACTCAAAATCTCATACCACCCTCATGGAGTCTGTTTGTGACAGTTTGAGCAGAAACATGGATATTAGTGGCCTGCTGGAGGTCATTCTGCAGGGCTCTAGCTCTGCTCCTCCTGTTCCTCCTTGCACAAAGGAGGAGGTAGCGGTCCTGCTGCTGGGTTGTTGCCATCCTACGGCCTCCTCCATGTCTCCTGGTGTACTGGGTCTATGGTAAAAGGTCTGTGGTCACCACCTGCAGAACCACTCCTGTATAGGGGTTGTCTTGTTAATTGCCTCTCCTTTCCAGACAATTGCTAATTGTCTGCTCCATTTGCACAACAGCAGGTAAAATTGATTCACAATCAGTGTTGCTTCCTAACTGGACAGGTTGGTTTCACAGAAGTGTGGTTGACTTGGAGTTACATTGTGTTGTTTAAGTGTTCCCTCTATTTTTTATTTTTTGAGCAGTGTATATCATACAACACTACTGTTTATTTATTGAACATTCATTATTTAAAAATGGTCTGCATTGTATATTACTACTAAAGTCATCCAAACTATGATGAAATACATATGGAATTATTTAGTAAATATATGTTTTATATTTTATATACAAACATATGTATATATGTTATATATTACATATATTAAAAATCTATTATGTTTTAGAAAATATTCCAGCTTTCTTGGCATTTTCTCAGTCAGCTTTATGAGGTAGTCACCTGGAATGGCTTTCAGCTAACAGCTGTGAGTTAATGACTTGCATTTCTTGGTCTCGTAATGTGTTTGACACCATCAGTTGTGGGCCAACTTTGAAGAATCTAAACTCTAAAACATATTTTGATTTGTTTAACACTTTTAGGTTTACAACATGATTTCTTATGTGTTCCTGAATTAATTATTTATTCATATTTATTTTAATAAAATAAATATTATTAATAAAAATAATAATTATTATTATTTATAATGCATTTTAGTATTAATATATAATGCAGGAAGAAAAATAAATAAAATAAAATCACTGAATGAGACTTGACAAGTACTGTAAAAATATACATTTTTAACATAACTGCATATACATATTAAGATTCAATAAATATCTGAGCACTTATTTATTTATTTATTTATTTTACTTGATTTAATGTATTAACTACAGCAAATAAATGGGAATTGTGAGCCATAATGTGCAGACAAATGTGATTAAAACAATTAAAATTTTAAAATATTAAAATTAACAATGAACAAAATGGAACATGACTAGTAGTATCCAAACTTGCATAGGACTGTAAACACAAACTCTGAAGCTTCCACTGGTGTGAATAAGTTGATTAGATTAGATTAGATAGCTTTATTTGTTATTGCACAAGAAAACAGGTACAACAAAAATTCTTAAGAATGAGTAGAAGAGAATCAGAATCATTACATTGGGGAAGGAAGGAGAGAAAAAAAACCTGCCCCCAGATTGAGCTCACACTTTATTGGGGCACACTTTGGGGGCATGAAAAAAATGGATGATTGTTGATGTGTAAAGAATTTTGCACTTCATTCTGGCTCATGTTTATCTAGAATTTAATAAGACTTTGGATAGCTTGTATACAGAAATGATCACAATCGTCAAAATTTTGTCTACATTTTCAGCACACTCGTGATGTAGTAGTATATTAAATCTGACATATTCACTGATCAGCCACAACATTAACCCCACTCAGAGATGAAGTAAAACCTTTAGTCTGTTTATTTATCAAGTAATTTTGTTTGATCCCTAGTTCCTGTAGTATTTAGCAGACATGGGAACAAGTCACTAAGTTGCAAGTAACAAATAAGTCCCTAGTCTTGACAATCAAGTCCCGAGTCAAGTCCCAAGTCAATACAAGTGAGTCTCGTGTCAAGTCCCAAGTCTTAAACTTCAAGTCCAAGTCAAGTAACCAGATGTAAAGTCATTTCAAGTCAAATATTTAACACAATTGATGCAGTTAATAGTATATTGCACTACAGTTGATTAGTAGTATATTAAAATGACATTAATCATAAATGTTTTTAAAGTTGTTATATATTATAAAAAAAAATTACTTACATATGACAAAGTGCTTTTTACTTAACAAAAAAAGTGCAAATTGCTCAATAAATCATTTTAAATTGTTTCAAAAGGTGCTTTTCAAAGAACATTAACATGGTCCTTCTAACATTTCCTTACACTTTTTGAGTGAAGGAGAAAATATGGAGTGTATATATATATATATATATATATATATATATATATATATATATATATATATATATATATATATATAT
>BRDA01055405.1:5848-34457 GCA_036984385.1 Crenuchus spilurus | reverse complement strand
ATATATACAGTGCCCTCCATAATTATTGGCACCCCTGGTTAAGATGTGTTCTTTAGGTACTAATAAATTTAGTTTTTTTCTAAATAATATAGGACCACAATAGAAAAAAGATTAAACTCCAACCTTTAACTCAAGTGCATTTATTCAGGAGGAAAAAAATCCCACATTAAGAAATAATTGTTTAACATCAAATCATGTGTGCCACAATTATTAGCACCCCTGATGTTAATACTTTGTACAACCCCCTTTTAGCAACAAAACAGCACCAAATCTTCTCCTATAATGTTTCAGATGGGAGAATACAGAAAGAGGGATCTTCGACCGTTCCTCTTTGCACAATCTTTCTAAATCATCCAGTGACCTGGGTCCTCTCCTTTGCACTCTCCTCTTCAGCTCAATCCACAGGTTTTCAATGAGGTTAAGGTCTGGGGACTGAGATGGCCATGGGAGGAGCTTGATTCTGTGTTTGGTGAACCATTTCTGTGTAGATTTGGCATATGTTTAGGGTCATTATCTTGCTGGAAGACCCAGTGATGACCCATCTTCAGTTTTCGGGCAGAAGCCACCAGATTTTATTTTAAATTGTCCTGGTATTTCAAAGCATTCGTGATGCCATGCACCCTAACAAGGTTCCCAGGGCCTTTGGAAGAGAAACAGGCCCCCAGCATCACTGATCCTCCCCCATATTTCACAGTGGGCATGATATGCTTTTCTGCGTACTCAGCTCTTGTGTTACGCCAGACCCACTTAGAGCATTTGTTGCCAAAAAGCAAAAATATTTGTTTCATTTGACCAAAGCACACAGTCCCAGTTGAAGTCCCAGTACTGCTTAGCAAACTCCAAACGTTTGCATTTATGATTGTGAGTGAGAAAAGGTTTTTTCCATGCATGCCTCCCAAACAGCTTGTTGGCATGTAGACAGCGCCTGATGGTTATTTTGGAGACTTTGTGACCCCAAGAAGCTACCATTTGTTGCAATTCTGTAACAGTGAGCTTTGGAGAACTTTTTATTTCTCTTATCATCCTCCTCACTGTGCGTGGTGGCAAAATAAACTTGCGTCCTCATCCAGGCTTGTTTACCACTGTTCCAGTTGTTTTAAACTTCTTAATTCCTCTGACAGTAGATATGGACAGGTGTAGGCAAGTGGCTATTTTTTGGTAGCTATTGCCTGACTTGTGAAGGTCAACACACATCTGCCTTACTTGAATGGTATGTTCCTTTGTTTTTCCCATGTTGAAGAGAAATGGCCTCTGTGTCATGTCATATTTATACCCCAGGGAAACAGGAAGTTGTGAATTACTAATTAAATGTTCCTACATACTCTGAACAACTTCGTAAACTACTGTAGAAGTGACAGAAATACTTTAATTACATTTATTTCCTAAGAATTGTTAGGGGTGCCAATAATTGTGGAACAGGTCATTTTATGAAGAATAATTATTTCTTAGTCAGGGATTTTTTTCCCCCTTAAAAGTCACTTGAGTTGAAGGTTAAATTTTTCTACAATTTTCAGTGTGAGAGTATGTTTCCACAATAAAAACTGAATTTATTTTAAGGCTTTTAATATGATTTAGAAAGATTGTGCAAAGAGGAACGGTCAAAGATCCCTCTTTCTGTATTCTCCCATCTGAAACATTATTAGAAAAGATTTGGTGCTGTTTTGATAGCAAAAGGGGGTTGTACAAAGTATTAACATCAGGGGTGCTAATAATTGTGGCACACATGATTTGATGTTAAACAATTATTCCTTAATGTGGGATTTTTTTCCTCCTGAATAAATGCACTTGAGTTAAAGGTTGGAGTTTAATCTTTTTTCTATTGTGGTCCTATATTATTTAGAAAAAAACTCAATTTATTAGTACCTAAAGAACACATCTTAACCAGGGGTGCCAATAATTATGGAGGGCACTGTATATATATATATATATATATATATATATATATATATATATATATATATATATATATACACACACACACACAATAATTATCAGTTTAGTGCAATTGCATGAAAGACAGTACATCAATGTGTTTTACATGTACAGTGCATAGGAATAGGAACTGTGCTTTATGACTTGTACACCAGTTTTGTAAATAACGTGCATGTTTTTTTTTTAAGCAGAACACATTCTGTTTGTACCTAAAACCTGGCACAAAAGGTTTAGAGAACTGTAAGTCTCTGCTGTATGGTGTTTTCTGAGCAGGACTGGTCGGTATGCCACAAACAGATAATAGAAGAGCAAGAAATTAAGCGACTTCTGCAGTTAGCAATGCCATTGAGAACCATTTCACTGATGTTTATGTAAAGCTGTTGGAGATTTAAAGACTCTACCCTTCTCTTTTAATCATTATCCTCCAAAAGTAAGTCTATTTTGAAGGCACTTCCCCAATCACAGTGGGGATAGAATGGCTTAAGCTGTCAGCTGTGGAGACGTACAGTCAATGTCTCTCACCGAGTGTGATAGTGTCAGTCAGGCTGCATCACAGTCACTACACTATTTGTCAATCTTTTCTATCCAAAAGCAACAGTGAGAAATTCTTTCTGACGAGCCAATTCCTGTCTCAATGACACATACAAGTACATCTGTCTCAACTCTCCTGTTCATTCTTCTCTCTGGTGTCCCGGGGACAGTCTTTCATTTCAGACCTTTTTAATACAAAAATGTGTCAATACATCACTGTTCTTATCCACAGACTCATGATGGGCCCAGAACTTGCTCACTCCTTCCATCCCTCAATTGGGGCAGCACATAACGCCAGCCAAAATCACTGGCAATTAACAACCTGGCTAAATAATAAATGAAACGTTTTGTGTCATTGTGTAACAATAATTGAATGGTTTGTACAACATCAGAAAAGGAGGGTGTGAAAGAATGTCAGCGTGTTGGCAGTCCCTGCAGATCCGGCAGCATGTCACACACTCCTCAGGGCCCTGCGCTGTGACACTGTCACTAAATATTAATGAGCCACTCCATCAGCCATGGGAGGTCCCCTGTCACCACACTGGCATAATCAGTGCATTCAAAATAGCCGCCCTATTCCAAAACAGGGGAGGATAATGATGCTGATTGAACGTGTCCTCTTTTTGCTCTCTGATTTATGACAAAGTCACTGGATCCCATGCTGGCTTGGTGTGATTTATGGAGTGTGGACTCATGGGAGATGCCTGGGCCCTTGCTGGGAACTAGTGCACTGCCAATCATCCTGGACACTGATTGGATGGAGCTTTGGCAGAGAAAGCCTGTAGTGTTAGCTTAGGTAGCATTGCATGTTTGTTTGTTCCTGGACTGATTGCTCTGGTCTTGTTTTAGAACTTGCAGGAGGTCAATCAGTAGAATACAGGCTACTATAGTCATTCAGTTTGTTTAGGTAATCAGTGTTACTGTGAGCACCCACAGCTTCCTGTAAAACTTGCCTGAAGTAGTTTTGACCCAATAGTAGAAACAAACACAGCATTTAATGAAAACTTTGTAAAAGCTATTTTTCAAACTATTGATACTGACTTTTCCCAACTACAACACTGTAATACAAAGGGGCTCAATGTAATAGGCTGACAAGGTAGAACTTTCACACAACTGGTTGACGGTGCTGTGCAACATTAATTTGTATAACAGATAAAATGATTATTTCACTTAGGATTTTTCATTATTTATTTTGTAAATTATATAAAATTATGTGTTATCTACCATATTTGTATCTTCATAAGAGGAAGACAATATGAGGTCAAATTTATTTATGTTAAACTGAGCAATTATTACTATTATTATTATTATTATTATTATTATTATTATTATTATTATTAACTACAACAACAACAATAACAACAACAACAACAAAAATAATAACTTAATAATAAACATAGCATTTTTATACTGTTATAGATGCTACTGGCTTCTTCAGTTCCCCATTTGCAGCCAGTTTTTCATTGTTCTCTCCTATTATTCCTCCTACTATTTGTTTTCATCTCTTTACTCATCCTTACTTTTTGTACTTTGCAATAATCATAAAAAATAAATCTCACTCTCACTATTTCACATTCACTAAGTTCTACCTTTCAGATGGGTTTTATAAGCTTCCTCAATAAGCAGGTAGTTACAGCTGATATGTCAGTTATTGTTATTACATAGATACACAGCAATACAGTAACACTTTTACTTAATAATCCTCTTTTATTGAGTTCATAAGATTGATTTCTTGTTTAGTTTGTCCTGGAGGGAGAGATGTGTGGAGTTCACTGCTTTGGGACATATCCATACTATGGCACAATTGTATTGTATAATGAGTATACTGTAAGTCATATCCAGTAGCCACTATTATTACTTCCACCCTGACAAGACATAGAATGTGAAAAAGCAACAGTTTTCCAGGGACAGACTTTGTTTTTAGTGACAGGCTAAAGCTGTCCCCAGAAATGTCCCAATTTTAACTGTGTATTAAAAACTCATAAAGACCTGGCAGCAGCACAGATGGGCAGATGTCTTGCATTGTCCTTGTTCTGGACAACAGAAGGGGCTGATCTACTACCCTCTTCTACCATATGCTCACCTAGTTTTAGTGAATACTGCTGTGTAAATCAGAATTTAGCATCACCATCACTATAGAAGTCTTTTCAAGATATCAGGTAACCCAGCAATTTATAGCAGAGTTGGGATTATGAGACTTGTACTTCCAGGTGATATGGAGGTTATCTGAGAGGAATACAGTCTACCTGAATGTAGGTTGCAACGCCATCAATAAATGGGCAACACTTTATAATAACTTTCATTAATAAGCCATTAGCTAATGATTAATAACTGTGAACAAATCATTAGTTCATGAGAATTTGAACATGAAGAAATGTTTATAAATGACAGTTCATGTAGTTACTAATGACTGTATTCATTTTTGCAAAGGTTAACAAATTGTTAGTAAATCATTAGTAAATCATTAGTAAATCATTTGTTAGTGAAATTCTCATTAACTATTGATTTGTTCACAGTTATTCATCATTAGTTAATGAGCTATTCATTAATAAGTTATTATAAAGTGTTACCAATAAAGGTTATTACTTAGTTTTCCAAGTTTCACTCACTGTGGTAGTACTGTATGATTTTGACAGTTTACAAAGTGTGTACCCAATTTTAGTAACCAATTCACCATAGCTCACTACAGAACAACAGTTAGAATAGTTAGTACATGAAGCATTTAATTTTGATTTTACAGATAAAACACTGGGTATGTTAATAATACATGAACTGTAAATTCTATTTTTCTTTCATAAATTTGGTCATCTTATATTTACAGTACTTTCTGGCTACTAAACTAAATGAATAACTTCTCAGTTTTATTTTTTGTTCATGATGTACATAAATGACAACCATTTGAATTTATATTTGGTGTACTATCAGCATATGACTGGAGGTTTCATGAGCTTCAAATGCGTCTTTGCATTGCGCAGACAAAGTGAAATTGACTTTCATGTTAAGTTTTAAGCAACTAAAGTTGTGCAATAGTTTCATCATGTAATGCCAGTCTTCATTTGCTGATATCACTGTGGTTCATGAAGCTCCCTCACGCTCCTCTTCACAGCCTAAAACTGAAGACGTAAGGATCTGATTACTGCTCGGAATTCAGTCAGGATACTTACTGGAAAAATGTCTAGCCAAAGAGATAAGAGGTGAAACATAAGACAGATTACTGTGCTTTTACATTGTCAGTAGACAGTATGGTTCACTCCAACTCTCACTCACTGGAGTGATTCACTTTCATGGAGATTTTGTGGAGACCTAGTACTTTTATTTTACCACCAAGCTCAAATATAATTAATGTTTATCTAACTCTGCTGCAGTAAAATCTCTTATGTCTGGTCATCAATAAATACAGTATATAATGCCTTAAGCCACATTATTACTTTGCATCTCTTCTGAACAAGACTTTATTATATCTTTAGATTTTTATAGGACATATGCGACACTACCCTTGGAAAGGTAGAGTGCATCAACAAGAGGCTGAGTGATATAAAACAGAATACAATATGCTATCTTTGGGGCATAATTACCCTCTACGTTCAGCGTGCTTTGGGAGCGACCTCTGCCAAATGAAAAACACAAACTCATCATCAGTGGTTTATTGACTCGGAGCTGCGGGGGCTTCGGCCCCTCTCCAAGCAGGGAACCTAGGCTTTGATCTCAATATCTTCACCAAAAATACACACTATGAAAAAGCCCATTAAAGTCAGGGGCAAAGAGCGACAGCGTGCGAGACCACAGAGACACAACTCTGCAGTCTGGGCCTCTTCCTCTGCTTATTGTATTAAAAATGATTGGCTGTGTGGATGGTGAGATACTGTGGTGTAAAGTTGAAGGTGTTTTGTCTCTGTTTTTATTGGAGCTAAGAGTGAGTCTGCTGGAGCAGGTGTTATACTCCATCTCTCCTCATAATCCTGCAGATGTAATGGGATCCTCCCCTCATCTCTACAGACACTACAGGGGGAAATATGTCTATGTTCTTATTGTGCTTTTACTGGTTCCATCAAAAGCTTTACAACGAACACTGGCTACAGAGCCGAGATGTAACTAGGCAGACAATAGAAAATAACAAATAAACCAAAAAGAACTGCGCCACCAATCACATTGCATGATCAAAAAAGACCTGACTAAAAGCATTTCAGTGAAAGCAGAACTGGGACTTGGGTGGCCCAGAAAATCTGAGTGAGGAACGAAGATCTGTGGATACCTACTGGGACCGCTCTCAACAGCTGTGGTCTTTGTCAAGATCCTGCAAAGCATAATGAATATAAGGAACACACAATAATTATAAAAATATAATATGTAAGGCACACTCAAATTTGGATCATACTCTCAGCTGCCTAATATATATATTAAACATCTGACAGTCTACTTTAGTTAAATGGGGAGAATGGACACAGGTGGAGCATACACTGCAATGAATTCAGCTTTACCCTTTAGAAGGTCACAGTGTAGTGGAATCAATATGGCTGTCATACTACTACATCATCTGCCCTTAAGCTTTCAGTGTCTAGCACAGATCAACAGCGAGTCATGACATCATTTCCTCTTTGCTGAAAAACAAGATAAAATTTTAATTTAATTTAACTTTTATTTTTGTTTTATATACAATACACATTTAAATGCTCTAAATCAGATCTGCAGATTAGTTTATATCAGGTAAGTTTGGGGTTATTAACAATCCAACATATGTATCCACAGTTGCCGAAACACCGATGCAAGAGTTACACAGTCCAGCAGTTCATAAATACATTACTAAGTTTATTTACACCATGATTTTTTAGACTCTGCATAAGAATGAGAGTCTAAAACTGAAACGTAAAGTGTGAATTCTTATGCTCAGAGTTTAGGAACTGACGTTATGCATTTATTTGTTTGGGGGAAATCTATATTAACTAGAACAATGGACAGAATAGTCAACAACAAATTACAAAAACAACAAAACGTTGTTAAAGAAAAACAACATACTGTGTACTGATTTAGGGGGCAGTAGTATTCTAAAAGTTTAGAGAAGTGAGTTTGGGGCCGAGAGGTCTCCAGGTCAACCAGTAGGAAAATAATGTATGGCTGAATTGCTATTGGGCAAAGCAGATAACTCATAACTGCTCCCTGGGCGCAGCAACTAAAGTGGCTGCCCACCACTCCAGGTATGTGTGAGTTTACTGCCCCCGAGTTTGTACATATTCACTGCACAGATGGGAAAAATGCAGAGACGAATTTCCCAAAAGGGGATTATGTCTTCTGCTTCTATAGGACTGTTGTCATAAAGATGTTATAATTTTTAAAATGCTTGAAACCTGATAAAATCATCCTGATAAATTCATTTATAAATCACAATAATATACATCATTACTCACTACTAGTCATTTAGAATAGATTCCAGACTTCTGGACAGTGACTACAATTGTTTTAAATCACTAACAACATGAAATATTCTGAGCATTTTGCAAAATCTTAGCTTGTATTAGTTTATATCAGATATAAGTTCTAGGTTGCTAACAATCCAACATATGTATCCACAGTTGGTGAAACACCCATGCAAGACTTACACAGTACAGCAGTTCATAAATACATTATTAAGCTTATTTATACCATGATTCCATCCAGCTCAGATACTGCATAAGAAAGAGAGCCTGAAGCTGAAAAGTAAGTGTGTACTCTTTTGCTTAGAGTTCAGGAACTGGCTTTATGCATTTATGTCTTGGGGGAATCTAAACGAAGTAAAATAGTTTTTTTAATAATTGCACCATTATGAACACTCTGGAGTAAAAGCCTTTTAAAGCTTGGAAAGCAACTGATTGAACAATCACAAAAGATTAAGAACAAGTGCCATCTTAACTTCATTTCACACGGCCCATTTAAGCCTCTAGTGGTGTGTGGATAAATGATATAAAACTGGGAGGTTTATCTTATTCTTACTTTTAATATATCAAAGGCTGACAGTAGATTTTATAGTAGCTGTGTGTGCCTGAAAGACATGCAAACTGAATGTTGAGAAAAACTGTAGCGGTTATGTCTAGATGTGATATATTTACCTGTAAGTAAATTGTAAAGAATGATATATACACATTATACTGTAAAACATACCAACAAATGGCCTGTCGCCATGTGTGCATATGTTGTGTCAGAATATTGGCTTCTTGTGCGAGACCACAACATATATATGTATGGAGGTCAACGCTAACCTAATGGACCACTGTGTAGGTCTATAAAGAAGACAAATGTTTCCACGGCATGACAGAAACATAACCATTACCATCACTACACAGTCCTGCTCTCTCAAAAGTCGCCCTTTTACAAACACACCGACCTCATTTGCTGACATAGCTACATCAGCCTTACTCATTGTGCTCTTGATGAACTAGCGCAATGAAGTTTATGGCATCTTTAAATCATATTCATGACATACAACTATCACTGCTACAGTGGAACATTTAAGCATACAGTATCTATCAAAAACAGCCACAACAGACAACCCTTTTGGAACCATCTCCTCAAATGGGCCTTGATAGTGGGTGAATGGATGCTTGGCTTGCAAGGTGTGTCTGCTGTTGGGCAAGCATACAGGACAAATGGTCAATTTATCAGGTTAATAGAGAGAGAGACGAGAAGGAGAAAGAGAGAGAGAGAGAGAGAGTGGGGCACAAATGCGTCTTTGTAACACTGTAGCATGCACAATAGAGTGCGATGCACAAGGGCAAGTTCATCTATTTCCCTCCATGCCAAAAGAAAATGAAAAAAGAAAGCTTTTAAACTAATTTTGCACCATAGAAATTTTTTGATGAATAGTCCTCCTACTCTATTTAAAAGAAGTTTATGGACTTAACAAGGGCAAAACACCTTGGAGTTCATTTAAAGGTAATGTGCATACATTCATGTGCACCTTCATGAACCTATGTCAGTTTGAAAGAGTAGAGCACATTTTAATGGATGTGGATTGTTGTCAATGTCTTTCCTGCACCCAAATGAAAGTGGTTCAGAGTCACCTGGGGCTTTCGAGATGTACTAGACTGAAGAAGGGAGTATTAAAACTTGGAGAGAGAGAGAGCGAGAGAGAGCGAGAGAGAGTGAGAGAGAGCGAGAGAGAGAGAGAGAGAGACAGCATCAGGCATAGAGGCATGGTGAGATGCTGTGACAGTTTCATTTCTCTGTTTTATTAAGCGTCCCTGCCTGCCTCCCTTAGACGGATATTAGCAGTAAAACCATGCGTTATCTCCCTTACGACACCTTCTCTTTTATTTACCATTCATCAGTCTACAGCAGCTCAAGAGACAAGCGAGAGAGGAGGACCTGCATGGAGACAGGCAGACAGATGCACTTTTAAAAATAATGGAACCAAAAATGGTTCTTTGAAGTGATGCCACAGAAGAAGCACTTTGGGTCCTCAAAGCTTCTTTGAGTGGACTAAATTTTGTAAATAAGACTTTTTTAAAAGTTTGAATACATTTCATGTAATATAATGGTTCTATACAAATTAAAGGTCATTCACAAACTTTCTTCTTTAAAAAGTGTGGAGAGAAGAATCCCGATCACGATACCGGTAAAGGGAGCTATTTTTAAACAGGTGGTTAAATCCCTTCATTTGGAATGACCTGCAATGTCATAATATAAAAGATTCCCATCTCATTTTCATGCCATTGCTCCTCCACAATAAGAGATGTTTGAGTGGGCTTTGTCTTCTCTCAGGACCCTAGATTGATAACACTCAAGTTATTGCAACTAAACTTAACATAATACTAGTTAATATTTACCTTAGGATAAGAAACTAGTTATCATTAGTTACTATGTAGAAGTAAAACAGAATGTACAGAAAAGGTGAAACAGTGTTTCCAAATAGTGCTTAATCTGTAAATTCTAGAACATAATTTTCTTAGAAGGTTCTCAATTCTAGTCCTACAGTACCAGTACTCTGCACACCCACATCAACTCAGAAAGGACTCTTTAATTTATTCAATATTTGGGTCAGGTATGTTGGGAACAGACAAAACTCAAAAATGTGCATGGAAGTGGCACTCCAAACTCAAGTTTTTTGATGAAAAATCTAAATAAACAATCACCACAATCTGGCACAAATATATATATATATATATATATATATATATATATATATATATATAAATAGTGCATTGTATATATATTCGATTTGCACCATGTCCTGGGTTTCGGCTGAATTAATGTAATGCGCTATGTGTGTGTGTGTGTGTGTGTATTTCTATGTATATATCTGTCAGTTAAGTTCAGGGTCCACTAAAATAAGCCCTGAATGCTCCCTGAAGGCTACTTGATCCAAATCTTTATAGCTAAACTAAAACTCTCTTGAACAAATACAATGAAATTCAAGAAATAAAGGTTTTCTCTAACTGCTCAAGTGTTATGTCTTAGAAGTGCAGAGGTATATAATTAGAATTCAGGGTGAAGTTCCAGCTGTGCCATTTGCCCACAGTCAAGGGTGTGTGGGATTCAACCAAGTGCATTCTCACTTCCTGGGAGAACTGAGTGCTTAGCATTCCCTTCTGCATGTCCAGATGCTCAGCAGTGCTCCATGACTGGTAGGTTAAAAAGATGCAGTGGCAGGTTTTATACACAGGAGAGGAGGGGCGTGCTGGCCTTCGCCCTCTGAAACTGGTTGTGTTCTGATGTGATACAGAAAGACCCACTGCAATCAGGTCAGAATTGCAAATGGAAATACAAGACATTTAAAGTTGTGTCTCTTTAGAACCTGGACGTGTAAATCTGTATCATGTTGAGTTCAGAAAAAAAAAAAAAGAATTTACATATGTAGTGCCATTCATATTTTATGTAACACCACCCATAAAATATTTGGCTGCATATGCTTTGCAGATTAAAGTGCACTTGTATTGGTGAGACCTCATCACTAACACAACTGATACTGGTTGTGAAAAAGTACAAACGTGAATGCAAAGAATAAATTCATTGACTCAAATGCTTGAAGCATGTTGTCAATCACGTCAACCCAGTCTGGTGCCATGCAGTTTTTTTCATGGTTAGACTCTCCAGTTTAACAAAACAAGTCTCTGTTATACAGTTACATGCAAAAGTTTGGGCACCCCTGGTTACACTACGTTTGATTGAAATTTCAATTGGAAATAAGTTAATATATATTTTACAGAGAACACGGTTTTCCACATTTCTATACATTTTCTCTTTATTTACTGAGCTTAACATTTTGGGGAAGAAATGCTATGTTATAGCACATTAACTGCTACATGTTTACATTTTTAATAATGTGTTAAATTCAGACAATAAACAGACACTGTGCAGTAAAGGTGAACGTATGTTACATACTATATTTTCACTTAGAAAATGAACAGAATATGCAATTTGACTGGGGTGTCCAAATTTTTGCATAAATCTTTTATTGGCAATCAAACGGGATTTTCACCAACACTTCCTGTCAAGAAAACTTACATGTATCATCACACTGGACCATTTCTCAAAAACTGCTTGGTTTGAAAAAAACAAAAACTAGAATTAACACCCCAAAAATTTAACTACTAGAACAAAAACTTCAAAGGCAACAAAAGCCCTTGGAAACCACTCCACAACCCACTTGAAAAGAACAAAAACAACAGCCAGAGACCGAGGTTTTTTGAAGTATACTTTCCAGAAATAGTCTTTGGGTAAGATGTGCAATCTGAAACGAGAATATCATTACTAAATAGATTTATTGTCGAGATATTTGCACTTGTTAAGCTGCCATCTGCACCACATCAATCTGACACAAGCTCTGTACGAGTCCTTGCTACGCACCGGAGTGCACGGCGAGAAAGTGAAAGAAGAGCGATTCATGGAGGGCTTCTTCAGCTCATCTCACCATCAGGTAGTCTACTGCTTGCTGGGAGAAAAGCTATTTATACATCTCCCTCTTGGGAAATCCCAGCATGCTTTGTGTCTGCTCCAGAACAGGTGTGTGAGTATGGTTTGCTAAAGGAAAGGGGGGTTAAGAATATTGCCTGCCATGAATCTGGCTAGAGCTGGAGTTTTCTCAAGGCGAACCTGACACTCGACCCAGTGATGTTACTGTAACTACAAACCAACTGCAAACCACATTCACTAGAATAGTGCCTGTAGTAGACGTACAAATCCTCATAGGTATGCCTCAGCATTCCCAAAGCAATGTGGAAACACTTAAGTAAAGCATGCAAATAAGTCAGCAGTGACAGAACATTACATTCAGGGACAGTCAAGGGAACATAAACCACCGTGAGACTCTAATGTTCATACGACCTCATGTTTATGACATAATTACACCCTACAGTCCCTAGCTAATAATTATGAGCAGTGAAACCAACCATTCTCACCAATCTGTAATTAATAATGACAACAGGCTCATTCCCACTGACACCTCATGTCCCTCTTCAGTGTAATAAATTATTTACAGTGTACTGAGGGTTGCTTATGAGAACTGAGAATCTAAAACACACAAGAATCGAACCTCAGAGTTAAACACTGAGACAGAGAGGGGGAAAAGTGGAAAAAAAAGTAGCAAAATCAAAAAGCACTGTCTTTTTTTTCAAAGTTAGAACATATTGAATTTTAGGAGGAAGAATACAGGTGAGACAAACCCAGATCTGTGACAGGCATACTGCAGTTTTACAGTCCTTTATGATGCTCAAGATGTGATCAATTATAGATAAAGTTTCACACAAAAGATCTGCAGTAAGAATTCTTTCCATGATAGAAGTGCACCCACTTGGCATGAAGCACATGCATTTTTAATACCGCCCAAATAAAGGCGTCTTCTAGTGGCCCACAACACATCATATTTAATGAACACTTCTTCCTAGGGATATTAGTAGCTCTGGCATCAATTATTCATGCCTACCCTCCATTTCACTGTTAGGATCGAAATTGCTATTCATCACACCCTACTGTTCCATCACTGTCTGTAAGTTTCTCTGACATCATCTCTCCTCTACCAGAACTGAAGGTCCACTTCCATGTTCTTTTGTATGGGTTTTCACATGTGACACACATAACTGTACCAGAATTGTACTAAAAAGTGTCATTTTGTATTTTTGGGCGGAAGATTTCATTCGGTTTTTTTTATATAAAATTTGCCAATTTTCTCCCCTTCCCAATGTGGTAGTAGCCAATTAACCCATCCCGTCCACTATGGGGCTCTCCCCATCACTTTGCACTGTCCCTGAATCTAGGAGGGTGAAGACAAGTACAAGCCTCCCTCCTTCGTTGCGTGTGATGCCATCCACCGCCTTTTTTCGAACTACCGCTGATGCACCATCACTGGAGAGCCAATGCAATCGGAGGAAAGCGCAGGATTCCCAGCTCTGAATGGACCAATCAGTAGACGCCTGAGCCAGCGGACACTGCAATGTGTGAGTGATACAGAGAGTGAGAGCGCCATCTACCCACCCAGAGAGAGCACGGACAATTTTTGCTCTCTTGGGCCCCGGCTGTTGATGGATAACAGCATGACTGGGATTCGAACCTGTGATCCTCTGGTTATAGTGTCACCGTCTTAGTCTACTTGGCCCCAACCAAGATTTCATTCTTTGACCTCAATGAAATCACATGATGTATAGGTAACCAATCAAGGCAATCATGCATTAGTCTTTACCCTTATGTATAATCTACCTCTGCTTTAGTGGGTGAAACTGAAGTGAATGCTTTTAAACTTTGTACAATAAACTTCTTACCATCCAGACATTTAAGATGAAGAGTCCAGACTAAATGTAGAACCTCTTTAAATGTCAGCATTTATTGCTGTATATGCAAGCTGTTAACTGTAGTTGTGCCCCCTCTGTCTATACTCTGTGCCCAAAATGCATTGATCTCTGTGAAGATGGCATCTGCTCGCCTTCCATTATGAAGAAACTGGATGGAATAAATGGAGAGAACCTTAATCATAACTAAATCAATAGTTGCTTTAATGAAAATGTGCCTTATCGTCCTACCCACGGCAGAGCTGAGCTGTACAATAGGCTCTGACTTCCCACAGCTCTAATGTGTAATATGCTAACTTATAGCCACAGTTGAGTTAGCCATCACAAACCGCTGACTCAGTATGTTGCACTGAGGCATAAAAGTAATAAACAGTGCTTCGGCATACAGGATCGTTCTTCATCTTAGATGGGAATCAGCTCTTTCCAGAGCAAACACTTGGTCAAACCATTCGTGTTGGCCTTTTAACCCTCGAGCAGTGTGGGTGACCTGACCTGTCACTGCAGTGAGCGAGCACCAGGCCAGAGGACCTGCTTGGAGATGATTTATGATGTTTCTATGCTAAGCGGCACACAAAAGGATAACCAGTATGAGTCACGCTTGCAGAGAAATCACTGGATTTGGCGCTCCTTGCAGCTCAACAGCTGCTCCTACAGGACACCAAAAAGCCAGTAAAGAAGCCAGTAAAGAAGAGCAAAATATCCTTAATGACGCACAACACTTCAGTACTTGCTGACTGTAAGTAGAAATTTTTACCATGCCAAGATGTAGAAACCCAAAACAATAGCAAACAACATTTCTATCCTCAGTGGTGATACACGATCATACAAGTCTCTTACTTTAGATTTGGCAACCACACAATGAAAACAGACATGTTTTGAAATAATGGGGGTATTCTAGTCTTCATCAGTGATTTGTAGCATCACCTAATCTCAGATTCAAGTTATTGGACAATTAAGTCCTGCTCAACATTCCAAAGAATTTTGGACAATTCTTTCTTAAAGACTTGCTTCAGCTGAGCAATATTTTCAAATGTTTGTTGTGAACAGCTCTCAATCATACCAGCAGTCATTCCACAGTATCTCTACGGGGTTAAGCGCTTGGCACTGACTGGGAATTCCAAAGGGTGGATTTCACTTTTTTGGTGCCATTCTGACTCTGATGCCAATATGATTCTGTAGGATACCATTACAAATTTGGCAATGTTTTTCTTTAATGGTAAGAGTAAATCCAGGCCAAGAGACAGCAAAGCAGCTCCAAATCATGATGTTCCCTCCACCATACTTTACTGCTGGGATGATGTTTTTATACTGGCATGCAGTGACCCTTTTATAATATAGTGCTGTGTGTTCTACATGAACAATTCATTCTTAGTTTTACCAATTCACTAAATATTTTCCCAGCAGAATGCTCTTTGGCAAATATATAAATATTTTGGTAGAGCTTCATCCATGGTGTCTTACAATGAACAATGTTTTTGTGTGGTAGATTGATGTATTCAGAAATGTTATCCAGTTCCAATAATTCCTTCAAGCCTTTCGAGTTTACTCTACAGTTCTTTTTTTAATTAATTGAGAATTCTGTGTTGTGCCTTTGAAGTGATCTTGTCTGGGCACCACTTCTAGTGAACTTAATTGTCTCCATTTACAGGAAATTTGTTGATGAATACCTAAACTACTTGAGATACCTTTGCAACCTTTTTAATTATTGGCCTTTTGAGGTCTTTTTCTGGGAGGCGTGACTCACATCAGCAGATGTGTTTTGTGAATAGCAAACTAGAATCATAATAGCTCACACCTCCAAACTCATTTTGTTGAGTGGACTCCAGGCTTGCTAACTCCTGTACCAATTACATTGTGTTACATCAGTCGTTAGCAAAGGAATTCACATATTTTTCACAACCTGCTTTGAAAATGTTGCCCCAACGTGCCCCAACCCTCCTATCTGTCCCATTGACTCTCTCTCTCACTCCAATGGGACTCCATTTCCCATAATCCCTGGTGCCCCAAGCACTTATGGGACTTTATGTTCAGTTGCTTCAAATTGGACCTTCATTAACTCTGAAAATTTAAGCTCAGCCCTGAGATGTATTCAAGGCTTGGCATTGTGTTCTCTAACAAAGCCATCAGTTCTCTTCTGTCTTTGTTTGTTTCAAGTGCTCTTCTTGGTTGTTATTGTTGACCTTAGACCATCTGTTTATTGTGAAGCCTTGTCTGACCTCTGTATAGCTTATCGGATACATCTTGTTTAGTATGAGGTCTTGCTAGCTCTCTATATAACTTATCTGACTTCTCCTGTTGGTGTAAGGCCTAGTCGGCCCTCTGTATATGTTACCTGACTTAACATGTTTAGAATGAGGCCTAGTCAGCCCTCTGTTTAGCTTATCTGATATTTCCTGTGTGGTTTGATGCCGTTTCGGCCCTCTGTGTATCTACTCTGATACATCCTATTTAGCTTGAAGCCTGTTCAGTTCCAGATCACCTCTTCAGTGATTAAGGTTATCTTTAACCCTAGTCTCTCTCTGAGGAGCATAGCTAGTATTGCCTAGTTATATTGAGAATAGGTTGACCCTTGTGCTTATCCTTCTGCTTCTGTTTCTCTTTGTTTTTGTGTGTTGTTTATATTAAAACCTCTTGTTTTAAACATGTGCTCATCCTCAAGTAATTTGACCTACGTTACACTGGCATAGAATAATATATTACTTTTGTTATTACTTTAAACATAGTGTGCTTGTTCTTAAATATAACCTAAATGAAAACAATTTTAAAATATTTTGGAATTTAAATGCAAGTACACAGTAAATCTGCCAGTGTTAAATCAACACTATTAGAGTTAAATTAACACTGAGAGTGTTACATTTTGACACCCTCAGTGTTAATTTAACTCTAATAGTGTTGATTTAACACTGGCAGATTTACTGTGTAATACCACAGGGTTTAAACTGTATTAATGACAAAATTTTAACTGAGTAAATAGCAAAGTCTTAATGAAAGTATAATTAAAAGTAGCAGTAGTTAATGTTTTGTCTGGTCATCTTGTTTTTTTGTTAATATACATTCATTTCTGCACTTGAGGTCTGAAACACATAAAAAAAAGTTGGAACAGGGGCCATTTAAGGCTAATAATGAGATGTAAAAAAAGCGATTTCAAACAAGTGATGTTAGTAGGTGATTACAATCATGATTTGGTACAAAAGGCTCAGTATTTGTGTAAAGGGCAAGTGCATAAAGGGCAATGGTGTAAGCCTAAGCTGAACACGCTTGATCACTGATCCCTCAGGCGGCACTGCATCAAGAACCACCATTCATCAATAACTGATATAACGACATGGGCAAGGGATAACTTTGGCAAACCTTTGTCAAGCACTTCAACACAGAGGTACATTCACAAATGCCACGTAAAACTTTAATGTGCACAAAAAAAGCCTTATGTTAATCATGTCCCTAAATAGTAATGCCTTTTCTGAACTCAGAGGCATCTGGTAAGGACCATCACACAGTGGAAATGTGTATTGTGGTCAGTTAAATCAGTATTCCTTCTTCTTTTTTGGGAAGAAATTGATGCTGTATGATCTGGACTGAAGATGACAAGGACCATTCAAACTGTTATCAGCAGCAAGTCCAGGGTCTGGGTCTGTCATGGTATGGGGGTTTAGTCAGCGCTCTTGGCAACGGTCATTTACGCTTCTGAAATATACACTGAGATTTTAGAGCAAGATATATTGCCTTTGAGATGACATCTTTTCCAGGGACATTTATTTATTTTTTTCAACACAACAACACAAAGCCACATGCTGCGATGTGGCTGTAGAAGAAGAGTGTACAGGAACTGGTCTTTTTGCATTCCTGACCTGTCCCCAATCAAGTATATTTGTTGCATTGTTTAACACCTTATTTTGTGTTTGCAGCAAGAATGGAACAGAGTAACACCTGAAACACTACACCAATTGGTATCCTCAGAGCTACATCTTTTAGGTGCCATGAGAAATAAATGCAACATTACAAAGTCATAAAAGCTTAAAAAATAAAATAAAATAAAAAAAAATTCAAGCCTACAATTCAGGAATGAATGCAATGAACTTGACCAGACAAAACATCTACTATCTTGGGTTCATACAATGAGATAAAAGTACTGTCCCAGCTTTTTCTTATTTGGGTTTGTAGATACTACCCACTTCACTTTCAGTGTTGACATCAATAAATGAATTTCTATGGAACTGAGAGCAATGGTAGCTTTGTGTGCTAACATTTAGAATTCTCATGGCACTCTGCAAAAAAATGAGCAAAGCACAACTGATTGAAAAGCATTAAGTGCCTCAGGATTTCAAAGATTTCAACTTCTCAGTGTATTATTCTAAATGTGTGTGCAGTTATTATACTGCAGTGTTGCACACTTCAGAAGCTCCAACAGCGTTTCTTCAATCACAGCTCCATGGAGAAGTACAGAGTGAGCCTTTCCCTTACACGGTCTTCTTCTCAGCAGGCTACTTTGCCCCCGTGGCTGTGCGAGAGCTATGGCCAGCTTGTTATTGATAACACAGCAGTAAGGTTAACAAACTGAGACTAAAGAACTGGTGCTGGCAATCCAAACCCTGGGAAGTTATTAGGCAGCAATGCTGGGAACTGCTTCTGTGCCTCTAAACCTAGCTGGATAATTTACAAATTCTTCTTGCTTGTTGGAATTCCTAAGAGGGAGTAAATACTACAAAGCACTGATTAACTTAATACACCCTGCACAATCATGCAAAGACACACATACATAATGAATACATCATTTCATTTTTGTTCAAAGAACATGGTTCTTATGCTGCATGTGTTTTAATCTCACTTATTGACATGTACAGTATCTGCAGCTGCAGCATTGCTGGTTTTAAAATAAAACATTATTTTAGTCTAAAATAAAAGTGTGTTGTCATTAAAAGCTATCCTCAAATTTTTGAGTGGTAGTGTAGGTTACATCCACAACTTTCAAAGGGATAATTATGAGGCTGTGACTTGAGAGACTTCTATTCTTTGTTAGATGTTGAATGATGCACAATCACCACAAATGTTAAGGAAGCAAAAGGGTAAAGAGACAAATCCGACCCCTAAACAGATCAAGCCTGATCTTAATAAGCCCCATTGAACTCTCATAACCTAATCAGTGCTGGCCTCACACACACACACAGATACTGAGTCACAGGCCTTATTTGCACTATTATAGGGAAGTAATTGAAGGCTTTGACCCTGTAGTGAAGGAGACCACGTGTCTTCGCTTTGACAGTTCCTTGGAACTCGGACATTACCGAGATGTTCGCAGTGGAGTTTCCTGGCAATGATGCATTGAACTCTCAGTGCCCTGGTAACGGACATTTACAATTCTAATTAAAATCCTGAACAAACTGCATTATACCTTGCCTACACTTTAAATTCTAAGTCACTGAATACACAAACAAGAACCTGAATTCACTAATAAATGCAAAACCCCCCAAAATATAGCAAAGCAAACACAGCTTTGTAATAAACTTGCTCCAAACATTTACATCCCTTAGGAGATTATTTTCATTATCCAGTTTGCCACCTATACTGAACTAATAATCACAAAATGCTGTGTCATTAGTGCAGACGTTTGCAGAACAACTTTGTGGCACGTCTGTGTCTCAAATAATGACTGTCTAATGGAAGCCATGGCAAGTCGGAAATGTCAGAGCTGCTGCCAGTCTCCCTCAGGTGAACCTGCTGGACCCCACAATGCTGAACACTGGCCTATCTATCTGAAACGTCGCTGCCAGATAGGGGCTGTCTAGCAGCATGCTTGACTGCATGAGTGGCCACTGTTGTGGGCTTGACTGGCTGAGAGCATGCTTAGAGGCTTTAGCTGTCTGCCTGCCTGAATGGACTCTCTATGGGCTTGTGTTTGTGACAGTGTCAGCTTGCTACCTGTCCAACAGTGTGACAGTGTGTGGGAGGTGCATGTAAGACAATGTGTGGGTTATACTAGCACTCCTGGCACACTGTGCAGGATATGTGAATACAGAAGGGTGAATGCCAAAGACCAAAGAAGATGTAACAGTTCTTCATTGTTAACCTTTAGAAGTTCTATATATAAATGATATCTTAACTATTTCCCACTCAAAGCTTAAAGGCATTGAAGCAAATTGATAAATGGCAAAGCTACAGATTCAGGCCAGTGCACAGTAAATCTGCCAGTGTAAAATCAACACTATTAGAGTTAAATTAACACTGAGAGTGTTACATTTTGACACCCTCAGTGTTAATTTTAACTCTAGTAGTGTTGATTTAACACTGGCAGATTTACTGTGTGAATTCAGAAAATACATTGAATGTAAATGCACTTCATTGTGTTATTCACTATGGAATTGTCTAAGCATGAATTCCATAATAACTACATTACACTACAACTTTTATAACCCAGAACATGCTCAGAGGCACTGATCCCATGAAGGTGAGCATGCACGCTAGAGATGTGTATATGGGTAGGCCAGGATTGAGCCAGATTATGTGCCACAGAGCTTGCTGCATGTGGCTGATGGCTTTAGCGGGCAGCTGAGACCTCCTGTGTGTTCTACTTATCAGAGAGAGAGAACAGGGCCAGGCAACAGATGGGCCATCTGCATACACACTCATCAAACACACTCATCAGTCCAGGCAGGCCTGGAGACACAGCAGCCACAGCCAGGTGACGGTGTGCCGACAGTAAAAGTGAAAGAGAAAAGCAGTGAATGGGCTGCCGTGGAGCTCTATAAAATCCCTTAGTGTCTATAAACGAAGGTCTTTGTGTGCAAATTGAGGGTCTTTAGGTGCATTACAGGAGATAGTAGTGGAGAAACAGTAGTACTAGTGCAGACTACAGCACTCACTGATGTGAATCCATACATGTGGCTGTGTGGACTGTGGATGTGGTGTAAGTGCATACAGACCTAGTGGGCTTAACTACATGCATTAGTCATTCAGACAGCTGCTGCAGTAATAGAACAATAAGCAGGGGCATGCATTAGCTTCTCCTCCTATCAAAAGCAATTTCATTACGCACACAGTCTTCCCCCGGCCATCGCTCAGCTTTGCTCACACTCATGCACACACACACATGCACAGAGTAAAAGGGTACACTCTGGAAAACAGAACTCATACACAGCTGTAAATCCAGTGCAAGCCATACTGCATAGATTAAGAATGATCTGCATTTTTAAAAAAATCAGTCTGATTGTTTTCATCCCACAGCAGCTTCTTCTGCTGAATTACTCATACATACAGATGCTCTAATTCACGTCCATATATCGCAGCAAGACGCCATATCTTCAGATTCACCATCCATTCACCATCACATAAAAAAAAACAAGCTAGCTACCATGCCAATGCATCCATATATTGAAAAGGCTTCATGCTGAGCCCAGAGGCTACTATCATTCCATTAGTTGGTGCAATTGTTTCTCTCACAGAGGATCAGGTTAATAAGGCGCTTCTATTAGCGTGTGGGATATTCAGTGTCAACATTCAGAATCAGACCGCAAATATCAATACGGAATGTTCTTGTTTCTGCCTCGCCTCCATTATCCGTCTTTGCATTCACTTGCCTCCAAAAAAAGGTGGATTATTAATATAAGGCTAATCTGGGTCCTCTCAGTGTGAAATAAGCCTGGGCAAGCCAGCGCCAAGTTTACATGGCTGATTGTGCTGCCCCACGCTTGCGTTACGTCGCATTTGCATAAAATCCCATTTCCCCAACGCAGGCTTAGTGCCTCCAAATCCATTCACGGCCGCCATCGCCACATCAGAGCAGGTCATAACGAGGAGAGGGGGGCGAGAGAGGAGGCGACGCCGGCGCTTTCTCTTCCCATTTCACACCTCTTACACACCAGCCTGGACCCCAAACACAAACAATGCTGAGAGGACATGATGCACCACACGGCTTTTAATGCACACCTCTCTGGCTCGCACGTGAAATAGTCCCCACGTATTTGGTAGTAGAGATAAGGGCCGTGTGCACTTACAGTAATAGACCACAAAGAAGGAAATGTTGCAAGCCAGCAGATATGGCAGGCTTGCTCTGTGTGTTTCTATGTGAACGTGTGTGTGTGTGTTCTTTCAACCTCTAAACCTCTAATGTACTTTTTGATTTTAGCTTAGGTTGTTCCTATGATGGACTCTGGCATGTCCCTGATCACCAATCAGAAGCCTCAGTTACTGGTCTCGCTAAGCAACAGCCTGAGTGGAATACCCAATCAGGCTGCCCTCCTCATTCTCTATTCCACTCCATACATGCATGTCTTGTATCGCTCTCTTTCTCTCTCCCTCTTGCTCTCTCTCTCAGTTGGTCTCTTGGCATCTTTCTTCCCGCGCCCATGTCCTACTCTCCATCCCTCTCTGATGATTTTCGCAAATGGCAGTGGTAAAAAGCTAAGCTCGTACAAATCAGACATCACACCAACACATTTCAGTGCATATTTTATGTTCCAAAGCGAAAAGAGAACGAAAGAGGGAAAGAAACGAAAAGAAAATGTTCTATTCAATGCTCAAATTCAAAATATCTGAATCCATTACACAACCGCACAAAAAAAGTCCATAATATCACAGCATAGAGAACAGTTCAGTGTACTAAGTATTGCTCTTTACACCTGGTCTATTTCCCATCTGATGGCAACGGGCGAGAGTGTATAAAGATTAATCATGCTCAAGGAAGGCTCTCATTTATCCTACTGACATTGGCCTCATTGCTTTTGTCTCGCTGGAACACTTTTCTTTTTGAGCACTAAACCTATTCATCTGATGTATTGTAGAGAATATACAGAGATTTGCACTTTACAGCTGTTCTGTTGTCTTGCTAAACAACAATTTCTACAGAAATCCCCTACAGAAATCCCTGTTTTGCAGACTGCAGGCATACAAAGAGGTGTTCCTGTTGTTTGTACGCAAATCACGGGCCGTTCCTAGAGCAAATCTGCTTGATTTATTAGATATAATTTGAGGCAGTATATCAGAGGCAAATAAGTGTGCTTGTCAGCATTCTGCAGTGCTGTTCTGAGCTCTCTAATGGGGCCATTGTTTTTGTTGCCTGTGAGCAGAGCCCAAAGGGGAGCCTTTATTTTTAACTGAGCATTTGACACCAGCATAGCCTACTTGACCTGCTCTTACTGTGCAACCAACGACTCAGAGGAAAAGGGAGCGAGGGAGAGAGAGAAAAGATACAGGCCTGAAACGAAAGGGTGACCATAACTACACTAGCTACAGCAGGACCTTCCTACTAATATCCACAGCCTGTTTCACTCTCAAGCCCGCTAATGGCTTCTCAAGTGTAAAGCCGCAACACTCTTCCGCGCATGTAACTTTAATGAGAGGACAAACCCGTGTGGTTTTTACTCATACTGTTAACCTTCATATCAGTAGCAGAGAATATCTGAGATCCAGGCACTACAGTACTCTGCCTCTAGCACTACCTGTCCTCCGCTCAATCTAATCTAGTGCATATCAAGAGACCTTGACCTGCACTGTGTGCATGAAATATAAGCTACGCACTTTATTCCATAATATGTCTGCATGAGATGTTCTGAGAAACTATCTCTATTTGTGCTCATGGCCATATGCTCCTACGGGAGTATACATATTTATTTTCTCATCAGAGTTGTGTACAGTGAAATCTGATTGCAAAATGAGAGCACCTATCTCACCAACAGTGTTCACCAGTTTCTTTACTGTACAACCAAATAAAGTGTGGTCAAAGAGCGTGATACTTTCAGCACAACACATTTGAAGTTCCTATTTGAAGTTCCACTCTATCTTTTTGGATTTTCTTTCTGAACCTGCATTTTTGTATTTTTAAACAGTAATTAAAAGAAATATACGCAAAATGAGGACATCACAGTGGCTTGGTGGTTAGCACATTTGCCTCTCAGCACTCAAGTCTTGGGTTTGAGTCCCCATCTGAGCAGAGTTTCCATGTTCTCCCCATGTCTGCTTGGGTTTCCTCCGGGGTCTCTGGTTTCCTCCCACAGTCCAAAACTCGGAGGTCAGGTGGATTGGATACTTTAAATTGTCTGTGTGTGTGTGCACCCAGAAATGGATCGGTGCCCTGTCCTGGGCTTAGTTGAATAGTGTAATGCCCTGCACTGTGCCCAGTGAGGGGGTAGGGGACTAACCGTGACCCTGATAAGGGTGAAGCAGGTCAGATAATGGATGGATGGATATGCAATATGTTGTTTTATTTAAAAGTTCCATTCAAATTAGGCAAAAATGTGTTGTATTATTTGTAATATAGCTCATGCTTTCAATTTAATGCTGAGCACAAAAAAATGTAGGGAAAAATTTTTTTTGCACACCACTAAAGGGATCATGCAGTTCAGATTAGTGTCACAGTAAGTCACCCTTCACCATGACAAAAAAACTGAGAGTACAGTTCTCTTTGTTTAGGATTTCAAATGTTAGTAATTAAGAATGGTGGCTTGGTGGTTAGCACGTTCGCCTCTCAGTGCTGAGGTCTTGGGTTCGAGTCCCCATCTGGGTGGAGTTTCCATGTTCTCCCCATGTCTGCATGGGTTTCCTCCGGGGTCTCCGGTTTCTTTCCACACTCCAAAAACATGGTCAGGTGAATTGGGTACTCTAAATTTTGTGTGTGTGTGCACCCAGTGATGGATTGGTGCCCTGTCCTTGGCTTAGTTGAATAGTGTAATGCACTAACTGGTGAGATGGCACATGTTTTAAGTGAAGCAGCATCTCAAAATAGGCAGAAACAACTTGTGTATTAAGAAGAGGGTTTCCACTTTCACATAACAAAACGTTTTTAAATATCATCCCTTTAACATCCTCACCAAGAAAGAAGCAATTACATTTTTTTGGGTGGAGTGGGGAGCAATAATGAAAACAGTTAATGCTTTTTTAAAGACCCCACAGTTTTTTGTACACTTTACACTTGAAGCATACAGTAAGATGGCACATGATTGTAAAATGAGAACATAAATTATAAATACAAAACTGCAATAACATGCTAATTTTCTTAACTCCTCTGTGTGGTGGTGTAACAGCACTAATAGTTTTTCAGCATATGATAAAGTAGCAGTTTAATCCTTGTGATATGGCTATGAAGCATTGCTGGTTTGCATTCAGACAAGAATATGTTGCCTTTCTAACCTCTAGTGGTTGTTCTTTTAGCCTGACATATCTCTACCAATTGGTAGAGATGGCAAAGTCATAGTGAGTTAAATTCAATGCCTTCTTCAATAAGATATAGTGACTTAAATGTGCTCTACCAAATGGCAGAATGTTAAAGGGTTATACATCATAAAATAAGAAAATAATGACACACGACCCATGAATGAATTCTTGAGCTTAAGAGGTTAAAGAATTAAAAATTCTATCAATAGTATCAGCAATATCAATAGAAAATTATATACATAGAAAAAAAAATTTATTCTATAATAAAAACACAATAATACTGACTGTACACACAAATTTACTAACACTTCTGTCAACATGTAATATACAGACTTACTGCTCAAAGAGAACACAATACAGAGTACTATCAAATAGGGAAGAGAGGAGAGGTTGGGTGGAGTCCAAAACAAAGCATTTCACTGAGAAAAACAACTTGACATAGACAGTAACAACAGAATAAACTCATGCTAGTGACAACAATGACTGACCAACACTGTGGAACAAGAGAGTAAAACTGAAGCACATTAATCAGAGAAAACAACAATGGACCAGTGCTGTGAAACGAGAGACAGGTGAACACAAGGATGGAGGCATGACAAGGGCGCAGACATGACGGAGAATGTGGAGGACGTAAAGAAAGACAAGTGGAGCAAGAGGACAGACGCAGACATTGGGCTGTGATGGGAGGTTCACAAGAACCAATACTAGTGCTATTTTTCATTCACACTAAAAAATCAGTATACCTCACAATATGCAGTTACAAATCATATTTATCTTAAGACATTTTGATAAATAAAAACTATAAAATGAGATACAGCAAATTAATGTTATACTTAATGATACTTTACAATCAACACAATCTTCTTACACACTTAGAACTCAACTACAAACACTAACGAGAAGTGGCAGCCAATCAAACACAGTGCAAGCTCAAACAGAAGTGACCGCCCACAGACACCAATGTGCACTAACCAAAGTGACTAATTTACATGTTTTAACCCAAGTACCAAACAAAATGACTATATTCAAAGCCAGCTTTTCCAAGTTTTTTATCCATCCATCCATCCATCCATCCATCCATCCATCCATCATCTTCCACTTATCCGTTGTCCGGGTCGCGGGGGTAACAACCCAAGCAAAGAAGACCAGATGTCCCTCTCCCCAGCCACCTCTTCCAGCTCATATGGGAGGAGTCCAAGGCATTCCCAGGCCAGCTGAGAGATCTCTCCAGCATGTCCAAGGTCTTCCACGGGGTCTCCTCCCAAGTGGACATGCCCGGAACACCTTACCCGGGAGGCGTCCAGGAGGCATCCTCACCAGGTGGCCGAACCACCTCAACTGGCTCCTCTCGATGTGGAGGAGCAGTGGCTCTACTCAGAGCCCTTCTCAGATGTCAGAACTCTTCACCCTATCTCTAAGAGAGAGACCAGACACCTTACAAAGGAAGCTCATTTCAGCCGCCTGTATTTGCGATCTCGTTCTTTCGGTCATTACCCAAAGCTCATGACCATAGGTGAGGGTTGGAACATAAACCAACTGGTAAACAGAGAGCTTTGCCTTCTGACTCAACTCTCTCTTCACCAAGACAGACCGGCACAGAGCCGGCATCACTGTGGATGCTGAACCGATCCATCTGTCAATCTCCTGCTCCCTCTTACCCTCACTTGTGAACAAGACCCAGAGATACTTAAACTTCTCCACTTGAGGCAAGGACACCCTCCCAACCTGGAGAGAGCAATCCACCTTTTTCTGGCTGAGTACCATGGTCTCGGATTTGGAGGTACTGATTCTCATCCCACTGCTTCACACTCAGCTGCAAACTGGTCCAGTGAGAGCTGGAGGTCCTGTTCTGATGAAGCCAGCAGGACCACATCATCTGCAAAAAGCAGACATGGAATCCTGAGGTCACCAAACCGGACACCTTCCACCACTTGGCTACGCCGAGAAATTCTATCCATAAAAATTATGAATAGAATCGGTGACAAAAGGCAGCCCTGGCGGAGTCCAACCTCAACTGGGAACCAGTCTGACTTACTGCCGGCAATGCAGATCAGGCTCCTACTTTGCTTGTATAGAGACTGAATAGCTCTTAGCAAAGAACCTCGTATCCCATACTCACGGAGCACCCCCCACAGGATACCCCGAGGGACACGGTCAAATGCCTTCTCCAAATTCACAAAGCACATATAGATTGGTTGAGCAAACTCCCATGAACCCTCTAGGACCCTATCAAGGGTAAAGAGCTGGTCCAGTGTTCCATGACCGGGACAGAACCCACACTGTTCCTTTTGAATCCGAGATTCGACTATCAGTCAGACTCTCTTCTCCAGTACCCCTGAATAGACTTTACCTTGGAGGCTGAGAAGTGTGATCCCCCTGTAGTTGGAACACACCATCCGGTCCCCTTTCTTGAAAATAGGCACTACCACTCCCATCTGCCAATCCAGGGGCACTGCCCCCGATGTCCATGGGATGTTGTAAAGATGTGTCAACCAAGACAGACCTGCAACATCCAGAGCCTTGAGAAACCCAGGGCGGATCTCATCCACCCCCGGGGCCTTGCCACCAAGGAGTATTTTGACTACCTTCTGAGTGATGAGTGAGTCACCCCCAAGGTCCCCAAAACTCTGCTTCTTCTCTTGAAGACATGCAGGTGGGATTGAGAAAGTCCTCAAAGTATTCCTTCCAACGGCCAATGATGTCCCCAGTCGAGGTCAACAACTCTCCACCAGCACTGTAAACTGTGTTGGTGGGAAACTGTTTCCCCCTCCTGAGCCGCTTGACCGTTTGCCAGAATGTTCGAGAAGCTTCCAAAGTTTTTTAGATTTTTGAAATTCCCCTTCCTCTTGTGGGCTATCAGCCAACTATTGTTATGTAAAGGATTGCCAGGATCCCATCCCCCAGAGGAGAGCCTTCTCTGAGAAGGCTCAGAGAAAGAAAGAGCGTGCAGTGTGTGTGTGTTATTGTGTTATTTATTGTGTTATTATTGTTTATGTAACAAAAGAACAAAACAAGGCTGTGTTCTGCAACATGTTCACTGTGTTGTTTCAGTCATTTAGAGCACGTGTGGACTTTTTGTATATTCCTGCTCTCCAAAGTGGCTAACTGCTTTGACCAGACAGGGCTGACCTTCACAGTAGGAGGTGGCAGTCCTCTCTGGAATGGCAGGTGGAGCTGTGGGGGCATTAGGCAGCATATCGGGTGTTCTCCTTCCCCTTAAAGTTTTTAGATTTTTTGAAACCTTCGAAGAGCTT
>BRDA01055389.1:0-16675 GCA_036984385.1 Crenuchus spilurus | reverse complement strand
GAGAGAGAGAGAGAGAGAGAGAGAGAGAGAGAGAGAGAGAGAGAGAGGGGAAAGTGGACATTGAGGAAGGAGGAGAATTATCCCCAGTTTTACTCTCTCTCCTCTTAGTCTTTCTCTGACTTCTCTCTCTCTCTCTCTCTCTCTCTCTCTCTCTCTCTCTCTCTCTCTCTCTCTCTCTCTCTCTCTCTGATGACTGAATGCTCCACACGGTGACTGAGTGACTGTTAGCTTTAATGTGGCTAAATTTGTGAATAACAGAGACACAGTAACTGAATAGTGAGAGAAAAAGAGAAAGAGACAGAGAAAGACAGAGAGAGAGAGACATACAGACAGACAGAGACACAGTGACAGACATATAGATTGAGGGAGAGAAAGACAGAGAGAGACACACAAAGAGAGAGCAAGAGGAATAATAAAAAGATCAAATGAAAGAACAGTGAATGAGAGAATAAGAATGAAAGGGGGAGTCAGAGAGAGAGAGAAAGTGAGTTAATGAGAGTGAGGGTTAATTAAGCTCAGCGACAGTTACTGATGACTTTCTGTTACACACACACACACACACACACACACACACACACACACACACACACACACACTGCTGCAGCCTCAGAGTGACCCTGACATGTTGTTACTCATTTACAGCCTTTTACATTCAGTAATTACACTATAATTACATGTTAATGACATTTTTTCAAGCTTTTAATGCAGACGTTTATAAATTGGCGACATTATTAGAAGAAAATCTAAGTTTAAACATCAAAATATTATCTTTATACTTTTAAATGCTTATTCAGTGATTCTTAAGTACGGGGTATATATGGAACCATCAGGGCCTACAACTGCAATAATAATGGAGGATATTTAGTATGTATTTAGTGCAAGGAATCATGGGATGCAGGGGTATTGTGGTTATGTGCTTATTGGACAGAACTTGTGGGAAACACTGACACTGTTCTACCACACCCTTCTACTGCTCTGTCCAGCCTCGTTGGACAAGTACATTTGTGCCAAAGGTCAAAGTGTGAAGGAAGTAGTTGAATTTGCAGGTGTATAGAAGTGTACAGTCATACCAGCAGTGCTAACAATCCCAGTCTACAGGACATTCTCCTCAGAACTGTGGCTGAAACTGATGGACAGGGACCAGATTTCACAGCTTGTCACTTCCAGACAAGAATTACTTCTAGAAGTCAGCGCAGGTTCTGTTATTGTTAGCATTGCTGATAGACCTGTATGACGGTACACTTCTGTACACCTGCAAATTCAGCTACTTCCTTCACACTCTGACCTTTAATACAGTCACTCCTTTATCATTAACATCTGCTTTAACATTTTCCACACTTTGAATGAGACATTCGCTTCACTGTACCACCTCTTCCTGTCACACACCCTACAGGCATTTATAGCCTGATTATCATTACCAGCGCCATCTGCAGGAGCTTGAAGTTACTACCACCTTAAACAAGACTAATATCTTGTGTGTGGAGCTTATATGTGTGTGTGCTGATTTCAGTGGCCACTTGTAGAGATTAAGTGTTAAAGAAGCAAGAAATGCATCTGAGCAGTTTTATTGTTGTTGTAGGGTCTGACCTGGTCTCAGGACAGTTTTGGTCTTAAAAATGTAAAATAATGCAAAAATATATTTTGTGGTGACTCATCTCTCTGTACACTTCTGTGTGTGTGTGTGTGTGTGTAGTTATTCTGCTTATTTATGGTCACATTCTCCTGTCACAAAGTGTGTATGCAAGCGTTGTTTATTGTTTAGCTCTATTGTGAAAGGAGGTCGAGAGAGAGTCATAACTCATTCTCTCTCTCCAACCAGCGTCCTCTCTACATTCCCCTGCCAATACGGATGTGGATGACTCCAGTGTGTGTGTGGGTGTGTGTGTCGGGAGGGTGAAGACAAACGACAGCAAGCAGAGGGAAAACAGCATCTGTGTGTGTTTAGATAGGCTGGGAGGAGAGATGGAGTGAGCCGTGATGGATGTGGAACGGAGGAGAGGAGAAGGAGGTAGCAGTGGAGTGGCTGCTGTGCTGAATCGTTGCTAACCTCTCCGTGACCCCTCTGACCTCTCTCTGACCCTCACTTGGAGGTGCTGACTTTGACTGCCTGTGTTTGAGGACATCATTTATAAATGTTTTCCTCTTTCCTCAGGTGTTCTCCATCAGTCAAGATGTGTCCAACTTTAGCAATGAAGCTGCACGGCCAACACTGCTAACAAACACTAGAAGTCAGTAGTCACCTACATTAGCCTTCTCTGTCAAAACACATCATCCAAACTTCACTCAGAGCTCATCCAGGTGTTCACGAAGGTCTCAGAGACTAGTCTTTGTGGTTTAGGGCACTGTATGATGGCTATTCCTGTAATTTCTCAGAGTTGGAGGGAGAAAATCACTTCCATGGCTGATATAAACTGAAATAAAATCACACATGACCTCCTGTAGAAGTAGAAATGACCACAGTGCATTTAATCCTGTACAGAGCTGCCTATTTGGCTGTTACTTTGGATTCAGCATTAAAATGAGGACTATGTCAATGTTTAATATAATATCACCTGTATGACCTGACACTTGTGTTACACTTTAACATACTGGACCTTAAAAAAAACATACAATCAGATCTAAAAAATGACTACAAACATACTAAATGAAGCCTAATAAAAGTTAACTGTTAACACAATGAAGATCAAATGAAGCTGATATACAACTACTTACAACAGAAAGCCGCTGTGAGGTTCTTTTACTGTCCACTTGGGGGCAGTGTTGACTCCTGCTGCATTGTGTGGCTTCCTCATGGGGCATCTCACCCACCGTGCTACTGTTACAGATGTGTAAATAAGATGTTTATATCAAGTTTAAATGATCTTATCTCTGTTGTTACTGAACATCAAACTAAAATGAATAGTGTCGACAGCAAAGCTCAACATGACGTCCTGAAGTAGGTAAAACCAAAGCATTGCTGTTTATGTGCAAATAGTTGTTGTCTTTGTTTTTGCCCCATTGTTTGACTCCATTAGAAACAACCTTTCGTTTTCTTTGTTTTGTGATGTCATAAAGATCATTTTATTTCATTGATGTTTTGAACATTCCAGGATGCTTTAAACTGAGGTTTTGTTTTCCTGGGTTTGTGTAATTGCTGCATTTTAACTCGTTTGCTGATTTATTTGTTTTCTGCATCTCCATAAGACTGTCTGCGGTGTATGTGTGTGTGTGTGTGTGTGTATCCTCTGTAATTATGTTTTATGATCACTAAATGACCCATAAACCACACTCACGCACTCCCATTTGCTGTCCCAATACTTGATGGACAATGCTGAATGAACTGTCCTCTGACGTGCGGTCAGTACAGCCGAACACAGGGCGTTAACTGTGGAAGGCTTCCGAGAGAGAGAGAGAGAGAGAGAGAGAGAGAGAGAGAGAGAGAGAGAGAGAGAGAGAGAGAGAGAGAGAGAGAGAGAGAGAGAGAGAGCGCGAGCACAGGACACTGTTTTGGTCAGTATTCATCAAAGTGCAGTTTGTGTGGAGTAGTCTTGTGTTATTGTTCATTGTAAACACTGGACTTTGTTGCTAAGGTAGACTCTTCAATAACCACACACAAACACACACACATTTGTTTCTGTCAACTGTGGGGACATTACATTAACTTACCCTCATTTTCTGAAGGAAAACTTTAATCATAACTACTACTACCCTAAACCGAACTTTCCCCAAACTTTAACTGTAGCTACTAATAGCCTAACTTTAACCCTAACGCTAATCATACGCTAATCATAACTAGTAATAGCCTAACCTTAACCCTAACGCTAATCATACACTTAACTAGTAATAGCCTAACTTTAACCCTAACGCTAATCATACGCTAATCATAACTAGTAATAGCCTAACCTTAACCCTAACGCTAATCATACACTCATCATAACTAGTAATAGCCTAACCTTAACCCTAACGCTAATCATACGCTCATCATAACTAGTAATAGCCTAACCTTAACCCTAACGCTAATCATACACTAATCATAACTAGTAATAGCCTAACTTTAACCCTAACGCTAATCATACGCTAATCATAACTAGTAATAGCCTAACTTTAACCCTAACGCTAATCATATGCTAATCATAACTAGTAATAGCCTAATCCTTACTTTAACCCTAAACCTACCCTAACCCTTACCTTTCCATAACCCTAACTTTATTTTCTCTTTAATGGAAATGAAAACTAGAGCCACTATGGTTAGTGGCGTCTTTCTAAAACTGAACGTTTTTGTCTTGACAGGTGGTTTAGTGTGATAAGCAGACTAATGTTTTTGTCATAGGACCACTCAGGGTTCATCTTTCCATCCTTCCTTAAAGGAAAACATCACAAAGGCCATCTGAGGAGAGGACTCTGTTTTACTACAGGATACAACACAAGTTGAGTTTATAAGACCAGGATATTTAAAGCATCTTAAAGGGCCCTTATCCTACATTTCTCATACCATTCAAATCATCATCAGATCAGATTTTTATCTGATATCAGATGTTCTGACTTCTGCTGTTATTCAAGTGGTCATGTAAGCAGTTTACTCTGCTATTTTAGACTGGATTAAGACCTAGAAACTCAATTAATAATCTGATAAAGGGCTGGATTTGAGCTTTCTCAGCACATGTTTAGTTTTCTCCATCTAACAATATATTATATATGTTCTTGTAAAATTAATATTCATCACTGTCTAAATGACAGAAAACTTAAAAAGAGACATTTGAAAAAGCTTGAAGATAAACTGGATGTTTTAAAAGTAAATGTTTATTAAATGAAAGCTTGTCTTTGCAGTGTGATTAAGCTGTAAGATGAGTGGCATTATGAACTATACAAAAGTTTACATGTCATGTGCTTCATCATATGTGTGAGTTTATTGACTGGTTATAAAGCAGAAATCTGATTACTGTGTGACTCATGTATACTCAGAGTTTTGAATTAGACCATGTAAATATGTTGCTTGGATTACTTAGAAAATCTGATTTTCTGCAGTTAGATTATTAAGTGCATGTAAACACACTTTAGCATGCTGCCCAGCTATAAACCAGCCATTGCATTATTCATGAGCTCACCATAAAAGGCAAAACAGCTTGTTCCAGAACGAGAGGATATCGCAGGGTTTTAAAGTCATATACCGTCTATATATAGTCTTAACCAGGCAAGTCATTAAGAACAAATGTATGTAGATGTAGACTCTATAAGAGAAAAAAAACAATCAGCAAAACTGTCAGATAATGAATAAAACAGGTAAAAATACACTGTATATGTTTCTTAACATTAGAAAGTGAGATAAGATACAAAGTTGTAAATTTAGTTTACAAGTTTAAAAGTAACCCTTAAAATGATTTTTTGCTTAATTTACAATTATTACTTTCTTGGTTATCAGCAAAAATTCACTGAATATGTTTCACCAGAGTAGTCTCATGCCTGCAACCCTTGTAAAAGAAACTTTCTTATGGTATTACTGCGCTCTTTGTTGTAAGGGATCTTCTGGTTAAGGTTTTGAGGTGGGGTCGGTGTTGGGTCAGCAGGAGGTCAGTAAATAGCAGCAGCTCTCCAGAGGAAATGTCACTTTAGCCGACTGTCAGCTGCTAGCACTCTGCATTCCTGCCACGCTGCAGGAAGGGCTGGGTGGGGGGTGATGACAGAGTGGATTACGCTAATAACTACAGCATTAAAACGGCTATTAGCATGTCAACAGTGACATCAGGCATTACAGGATATGGGGCCAATCTGTTCTAGATTTGATTTTCTCTGAACGGTTCTGGAAAAGTGTGTGTGTGTGTGTACTATGGGAATAAGTCTGTGAGTTATCTCTCTGTGAAATTAAATGGTTTCGGATGTAAACAAGTAATTCAGGGAGGTTTAATGTGAAATGCTCCATTCTAAAGATCGTTCACAGCGCTGATGATAGGAACCAAATGTCTTAATGAGTTTAGTGCCTTTTGGAAGGTTTCAGACTTCAGTATATTTAAAAAGATTAGGTGCATGCAGAGTGTTGTAGGGCAAACCCGTTACAAGTCCAAGGTGAGGCCGCTGTGGTCTGGTGTTAAGAGATCTGATGTTGTGCCCAGAAGGTCACGGGTTCAGTCCCTGGACAGGTCATGACTGAAGTGCCCTTGAGCAAGGTATGTAACCCCCAACTGCTCCCTGGGTGCCATGGATAGGGCTGCCCACTGCTTCGGGCACATGTTCTCACAGCCTAGTGTGTTCACTAGTGTGTGTGTTTCACTGCATGGATGAGTTAAATGTGGAGGTCAAGTTCTGTTGTGTGCAATCTCATTGGCAAAAAAGTTCAATAATCTGAAATCTAATTTATGAGAAACATTTGAGCAATAACTTTTTCCTGGATAACATTTTTGGTAATGAGAAAGGAAGATTTTTCTTAAGAATTGAGAAACTGAATAGCACAGGATGTTGTTGGAATATTGTGAAGACATTAGATAGTGAATAATTATGCTTCTTGATGTAGTGTTGCCTGAGGGATTATAACTCACAGTGTAGACTTGTGTCCTTTACACATTGAAATTCCTCCAGATTCCTTTCATTATTTAATGATATTATGCACTGTAGATGAGAAATATACAATCCCTTCCGATTGTTCTTTGAGGAACATTGTTTTTAAACATTTCAATTATTTTCTCACACATCTGTGAGGACCTGAAAGACTTTTAACAATGACCAAATTTTAATGGTCAGATGATCGACCCGCCTATGAAACAACATGGTCTTTGGGGTGCTCCTGGTCAGCAGTGGTCTACCAATAGTGACCTTCACATTCTATAGATGTCGATCTGATCTTCTCTGAGATGTTCTGGAGCAAGTCTGATTCATGGTAGTTCCAGGTCTTGACACAGCCTATTTTAAGCATAGTCATAATGTTTTGGCACATTGTTGTATGTATTCATATCAATATAAACTATTTTCTGTTTAGAATATGCAAACACTATTGATTAAATGTTGAAAAATGCAGACGTTGGAAAATCAAAAGTGGTGAAAATGCACAAGCGTGTGTTTAAGTAAAGGAAATGGGCTCACTCGACTTGAAGGAGAAGGAAAGGAGGGAGAAAAAGACGAGAGAGAGAGAGAGAGAGAGAGAGTTCTGGCTGGGATGACAGCAGCCCATTCATCCTCCATGCTAGAGGAGACAAAGTGCTTGCTTCCAGTGGACAGGCCTCATAAATCACCTTCACTAAGACACACTACCTACAGCTTACTGCCATCAGCATGACAAAGCCTTCTCCTCTCTCACTCGCTCTCTCGCCTTCTACTTTCTCCTTTTCTCTTCATTCATTTGTCCTGTGTTTTCTCTTTTCTGCTCCCTCGCTTTTTCTCTCAACTGTCTAGACCACATTTCAACCGATAGATGGGGGAAAAAACAAGTGCTCTGCAACTACGGCTATGTCTCGCCTTGTGAAAGCGTCTACAGTCTAGTTGGTATTATTGTTGTAAGAATATGAATCTACATGGCTGACCATTGAAATGTCAACACTGATAAACACATTATTATGGTTTCACATTGCAACGCAGGTACATTGTTACCTGATTGATACTGTTCTTCCGTTTTCTTCTTCTTTTCATTTTTCTGCCTGATTTTCATTGCATAGTTTTGAAGATATTGACACTGTTCTACCTGCCGGTCTGATTGTGCACACCAATACTGTAACCACATGAGGTACCAGAGCAATGACTCAGCAACACCAAAGAAACCACCTAGCAACCAATAAGCAACATCAACTGAAATACCATAGCAATCACCTCGCCACCTGCTAGCATCCACTAACACCACAGCAAGCAGCTAACAACCATGTAACAACTTCACACCATCACCTGGGATACAGTAGCAACCACCAAGCACCAGTAACAACCACCTGCGATGTCAAAGCAATCACTTAGCAACTGTACAGCCTCCACCTGGGATATGCTACCACCAAGCAACACCACAACAATCACATGAGATGCTATTGCAATCACTTAGGTGCAGGTTCATAGCAGCTAGCTGGGATACTATAGCAACCACTTAGCAAAAACAGTTGCATCATATTGACCTTGTAGCAGCAACCTAGCAACCAATAAGCAATAACATCTGAAATACCATAGCAATCACCTCGCCATGCCATAGCACCCATCTAGCATCCACTTAACAACACCACAGCAACCAGCTAACAACCACATAGAAACTTCATAGCACCCCCCAGACTACACCATAATAACCACTGGGGTGACCAAAGCAACCACTTTGCAATATCATAGCAACCAGTTGGGATACTGTACCACCACACAGCACTTAGCTTAGCTTCCCAAAAGGATGCTAACTTGCATTGCTAACTCAATGCTAATTTTCTGTGAGCATGAACTGTCTCAGAGTGCAAAGCCTCCTTCATCTTATTCTGCTGTGGCATGGCTTGGCTAGAAGTATAAAAAGGCCATTAGTGGCCATTTCTCTTTTTAAGTACAACAGGGAACACTGCGCTCGTCATCAGTCTTACTACCGACATACTTTAGAAACAGGATATCGTTCCCCCCTACGTCCTGTATGTGTGTGTGTGTGTGTGTATCCATTGTTCTAATGGAGGATGTGCTACTGCAGAATAATGATCTTCCTGTGTGTGTGTGTTTGTGTATTGATCATGGTGTGATTTATTTCACCTGTCTCGTGATTATCGGCTCGTTCATCAGGACTGAATTACCCTATCAATACGGCTGCCTGCTGAGGACAGAGAGGACTGCAGTGAGACGGAGATGGAGGCATGAGGAGAAAGATAGGAAATGAGGGCGATTGTGAGAAAGTGCTAACAAGGAACATTAGAACGTTGTGAGAGACTCGTGTCAATAAGAATGGACAATAGTGTTACAGAGTAACTAGAAACAGTATTAGCAACCATCTTGAATCCTCACATTTTTGTACATTTTTATAGGAAATGTACCAATCACCTGTGTGTGTGTATATATGTACATATGTATATATATATATATATGTGTGTGTGTATATACATATGTGTATATGTATATGTGTGTGTATATATATATATGTATATGTGTATATGTATATGTGTATATGTGTATATGTATATGTGTGTGTATATATATATATGTATATGTGTATATGTATATGTGTGTGTATATATATATATATGTGTGTGTGTGTGTGTGTGTGTATATATATGACTTGGGTGACAAACAATGATGAACAAAGACTGTGAGACACTAGGGAGGCTTTATAGCAAGCTTAATTATACATGACGAAACAGCATGGCTGTGGGATGACATGTGGGATGTAACTAAGTGTGGAGACATTACATGAACAACACATGAGGAAGACATAAACAAAGAGAGCACATGAAGACAAGAAGGCACATGGGAAACATAAACAAACAAGGCACATGGACAAAGGCAGGGCCAGGGTCAAGGCAGAAGTAGGAGAGTTACAGGTAGTGTCTAAAAAATAGGATTCTACAGTGATGGTATTAACGTGGTACTCACATTGTCAATTCATTTCCTGAAATCATATCTTTATAGGTTGTTTTAGAAAATTCTAATATGTAAATACTGAACAAATGAAGTTAACAGTTACCACTGTTCTCAATACAGTGTTTCCAAAACAGGTTTTTTACTCTTAATGTCTTTTTAGTGTCTGTACAGTATATATATAGACAGGTTAATTGTGCTCAGATGTGAAATAAGGTTAACCCTTCATTTAAAAAAACTCAACACTGTGAGGTGGACGTATTTTTAATCCCACATCCACCTGTAATGTAAACATTTTGGCACAGTAGCTTAAAAACAGTATGCTTTATATTTCGGCCTGTAATTTTTTTCTCAGAGGAGGAGAAAAACACAGACATGGTGGATGTAGATGTACATAAAAACACAAAGGAGCTCCTGTAGAAGGAGAACGTACCTCCAAACCCCCACATAATCTAATCCTAAAAGATTTTTAGCCTCAAAATTCAAACGGAGAAGACTTCTGGATGAGAAATGGTTGAGTTCATATTGAGATCTCTGCTATTAGTAATATGTGTTATTTTGCCAAATTGAGCACATTGTGAGACTTTATTGAGCTCTGTGTTAACTCAAGAGGAGATGTGTGAGATTGCTTCTTTATTACATTCATGATTATCCCAAAGGACATCTTTTCTGATGTTCCAAAAGATATTTATCAGTTCTTCAAAAAAATCTCTTCTCATTTCTAAGAGGAAAATTGCATTGCTCAAATGTTTCTCTTTGAGGGCTCAGACTTAATAGAGATTCTTCTAAGGATATTCCTTGGTAGAAACAGAGAAATAGCAAGAGAAAAAAGGAACCAGAAAAGCTTATAATAGTCAGGACTCCTAGTCCCATTGAGAAATGGTTGAGTTTATATTGAGATTCCCATCGTTAGCAAATATGAGTATTATTACTTTTGCCAAATCTGAGCACAATATGAGACTTGAGATCTGGAACCCAAGATGAGAAATCATCTTTATTATAATATTCACAGTTCCAAGTACCTCCTTCTATTATTTTGCACATAACCACCCCAGAAATCTGTATTTCTCAGCTTAATGCAGTCTAACAGCATGAGTTCATAAGTAAAGCCAACTTTGAAAGTTGGAACTATGCAAGCCTACCAGTTCTGCTCATTCGAGAGAGTGCACTCAGAATCCCATCAACAGAAGCCTTCATTGGTTTAACCATAATTTAAAGACTAAAATGAGCTGCTATTTTAAATGTACTGATTCAGAGTCCAGTGCTAGCAACTAGTTGCAAAGAGACCAAAGAGTGTGTGAAAGCTAATAACAAGGCATTTGAATGGATAGGCTGAAGCTGGGGAACCCCAGGGGTCTTAAAGGACCTAAGTGAGATGAAAGCGAGACCATGGTCTGCTAGACTGCCTGTTAGCACCTCGTTTAGCATTCAGCATTCAGATACAGAACTCAGTTAAAGCTCTTAAATCGGTCTGTCTGAGAGGAAGAATGTTATTGCTGCCGGTGATGGAGCCAAAGACTTTATAGGAACTTCATAAAGAAACAGAAAACGTGGTAATGAACCTAGCCGTGGAGGAAGAGGAAGGCTTTTAATAGTCTACTTCTTTCTGTCTTGTTCACACTTTTATGCTCTTTCTCAGGCACACTGATGTTAATGTAAGAGGTTACAGCCATTATAAACATAAACCTACCATCATCATAAATGTTTATCTGATTAAGAAGAAAGGTTAGAGTGCAAAATAAAACATGGTTGCTGGTTATCAGTATGTTAGCATGTTACCATCTCTAGGCTATGTTTTCTAGCTTCTCGGCTAACAAAATGGCATTGTTAGGACATCCTCAGGATAGTTTAAAAGTTAGTTTAAAATGTACCAACAGCACCAATGCTATTCAGTTTTACAATTTTTAAGAAAAACTTCCATTCTCATTATCAATTTTTTTTTATCCAGGAAAATGTTATTGCTCAAATGTTTCTCAACAATTATCAGGAGACTTAATGGACCTAAAAAACCTCTTTCCTCTTGTAACATGTTTCAGACTTTTGGAGGATCTTTAAAAGTCAGCCAGTTGAAGTTTTCTAGTCATTGTGAGAAGGCATACAATGTATAGAGTTTACAATGAAAGTCTTTCAGTTGTAGCTCTAGAGAAAATGAATGCTAATGTAACCTACTCTTCATCACAGTGTAGGACATTTTCTTTCGCCTGATTTCTCTTGCTAATGATTTATCTCATATTAGACTATCCTCCAGAGACCATCCTCATTTACTGACTATTCATTATCTTGACAACCTCTCTGAGCACAGGCAGCTTTAATGTCTTGTACCAACAACAAACATCTCTTCTCATAATAACAGATGTTCTCTAATGCTGTGCTAATGACTTAGCATGTAATTGGGGCTCTGAAGAACTGGATGTTTTTCTTGTATGATTGAACACTAGACTAGTGTTTTGTAAGTGTTTATGCACACACATGGGTTATCTGAAAGGATTCAAACTGAATTTTTAAAATATTTTTGTGTTAAAATGTCTTTAAGTCTGAATTAAGTCATGCCTAAGATCAGAATCCATGTTTAGCATACGGTAGCTAAGGTAAGAGTCAGAATTAAGACTTAAGTCCTTGAGATATGAGTCTGAGTTAAGTCCCTGAGGTGTAAGTTTGAGTCATGAGTGTTGGATGATTACATCTGTCAACTCTTGAGTGTCTGAGGTTAGTCTGACTTAAGTTCTGGAGTTGGCGCTCCGACTGACAGTGTACAGGTGCTGATCATAAAATTAGAATATCATGAAAAAGTGTATTTATTTCAGTAATTACATTCAAAAAGTGAAACCTGTATATTATATTCACACAGACTGATATATTTCAAATGTTTATTAAATGTTTATTAAATGTTTATTAAATGTTAAATGTCTTTTCATTTTGGATGATTATAACTACAACTAATAAAAATCCCAAATTCAGTATCTCAGAAAATTAGAATATTACTTAAGACCAATAAAAAAAGGATTTTTAGAAATGTTGGCCAACTGAAAAGTATGATCATGAAAAGTATGATCATGTACAGCACTCAGTATTTAGTTGGGGCTCCTTTGGCCTGGATTACTGCAGCTATGCGGCGTGGCATGGAGTCGATCAGTCTGTGGCACTGCTCTGGTGTTATGAGAGCCCAGGTTGCTCTGATAGTGGCCTTCAGCTCTTCTGAATTGCTGGGTCTGGTGTATCACATCTTCATTTTTCAATATGTCTACAAATAAACTTGAGTACATTGTTTACATTATACAAACATGGACAAACTGCTGCTAAATATATTGTTTACATTTACACCAAAATGAAGATAACAGCACCTTACTGCTCCCACTATCAGTGGACTATCTGCACTGGTCTCCTCCCTGTAGTGATGGTTTACTGTTCTGTATATTGTAAATTGTCCTGCGTAGCTATTGTATTGTCACATATTTATTGTGAATCGTCTTGCGTTATTGCACATGCTTCTTCTGCACTTTATGCTGTGTTGTGCTGTGTTGTGTTGTTCATTGTTCTATGTAGCACCTTGGTCCTGGAGGAACGTTGTCTCATTTCACTGTGTACTACTCACTACTGTATTGAAATGACGATACAACCTGACTTTGACTTTGACTTTGACTACAAGTCCGAGTCAAGTCTGAAAGTCTCAGAAATGCAAGTCTGAGTCAAGTCTCAAATCTCTGAGGTACAAGTCTTAGCCAAACCTTGAATCTCTGAGGTGCAAATCTGAGTCAAGACTTTGATGTAAGAGTATGAGTGGAGTCTTAACCTCTGACGACCTGGCATGTCCACATATGTGGACATCACATTTTGGGTTGTTTAGACCACAAAACTAAATTTTGCCTGGTGTCCTCTTATGAGGCCATTATACTGCCACCTCAGAAATCATCATGTAAAAAGATAATTCTTTGTTTTTACACTATGTGCCAATCAGCCCAAATAGCAAAGAGAAATAAAGAATGCATGCCATGCCATGTTTGGGTCTTAGGAGGTTATGTCAAATGTTGTTTTGAGGCAAATCTAAAGTCTCTGAGGTGCGAGTCTGACTCGATTCCCTATCTCTAACTCTTCTCTCTCTCTCTCTCTCTCTCACACACTCACACACACACACACACACACACACACACAAACATACACTGTGAGTGCTGTGTTGTGTAACTAAACACTATATGAGCTGCAGTAACTCTGCTGCCACTGTTCTAAATGATTGCTGTTATCTTTAGTCTCCCCACTGAGATATCTGTCCTTGTTCTCCACTTGAAAGGTTACAGGCTGTGATCAATCACACACACACACACACACACACACACACCCATGCACGCGCATGCGCACACACACACACACACACAGACACACACTACCATTACCAATGACATCCATTTATAGTGCAGTCCTAAGTGAATGCTGCTTAAACAGCAGCCTTCCCTGCATTCTCTTAGTGTGTAATTTATCATCCACTGTCTCCTCCCTCTCTCTCTCTCTCTCTCTCTCTCTCTCTCTTACACACACACACACACACACTTCCTGTACTGGATTTGATGCTCTGGTCTTCCCTTTTTAGTGTATGACTGTGTGTGTTATCTTGTGTGACCGGTCCGCCCCTTTAACGACTATAATAATAAAGTTGGTATTTAAAGTTAAGGCCGTGGTTTGAAGCCTTTGGTTCAAGGAATCGTTCAGCAAAAGTAAAGTTTACACAAATGCCTCAGAAGTACTGCATCAAGTCATGTTTGGCATCCAAATTGAGCTGTGAAGTAACACTGGAACTCAATAGTCACCTAAATAACAGTCATTTTGGGTTAAAAAATCAAGTTTTTAGTCTATGAGGTACAAGTCTGAGTCTAATCTTGACTCTCTGAGGTACAAGTCTTACTTAGTCAGATCTGACTAAATTGTGCTTCATTACTTTAGAACTGGTGCTGTGAGGCTAATATTGCTAACAAACACTGGAACTCAGTAGTTACCTAAATATAGTGGTAACCCTACTTATGAGTTTAATCCGTGCAGGAGCCGAGCTCGTTAGCTGGTTTGCTCGTTAGCTGGATGCATTTTCCCCATAAGAATACATGTAAAACTGATTAATCCGTGTCAGCCGGCCAATATACAGTATACTTTAATATGCTAAATAATGTGTTTATATGGGTTTTTTAAAACATAAATGAGGCAACGATGGCGCTTGTGTAGACTGGCGGCTAAGGAGGACAGGAGGACGGGCGAACGTGTATGGCATGGTTACACTTATCATATGAAAAGTAAAAGTAAAATTGATCAAACTTTCTTGTTCACTACCTTTTGCTACCTTAGCGTTGCTTTCAACAGGCACTTCACTTTTGCTGGACAGCGGTCAAAGGTAATGACTGACCTCTTCTTCTACGCTAGCATCTAGGGGATGCTACGACTGCAGCGCCCCTAGCGGTTGGCATACTTGAACAAATTTACACTACTCATTACTTGGAATTTTATTCATTACCTGGAACAAAAATATTCCGAGATCTCAACTTGTTACCTGGAATACTCATTAGTGGGGATGCTTGTAAGTAGGGGTACCACTGTAGTTCAGTCATTTCTGATCTATTTAGGTGACTATTGAGTTCAAGTGTTTATTAGCAATGTTAGTTTAATGGCTTCAATAGTTTAAATAGTTTTATAATAGTTTAATGGTTTTAATCTAAAGAAGTAAAATTGTGTAAATATGATTCTAGGTGAAACTACTGTTTAGATGTGTCCGGTTCTGGCTTTAAAATGGTGTATCTAGTTTTGATTTCAAAATGGGCCACATAATTAAAAAATAATCCAGTATATGATGTAGAGATGATATATTGGGGTTACTCCATGAATTAGTTTGACTGCTAGCGTCTCTCATTGGTCCATTCATTATTGTGAAGAGCAGCTGTTACAAATGGTGGGAAGAAATGATGATAAATGAAGATTTAAATGTATTGTCCAATGATGATATATAATATTATTACATCATAGTAAATGGATTTGTCTCAGTTATATGAGGTGCGAATGACCACCGTTATTACTGTGAATAACTGTCACTGTATTATCAGTGTATGATACTTTTAGATAGATAGATGGATGGACTGATGGATGAATGAGTAGACAAATGGCTGGATGGATGGATCTTTATTGGTTTTGAGACATGTTGCAGTCACTTCAAGCTAACCTTACTAACAAGCACTAGAACTCAATAATCACCTAAATAGTCTGGTCATTTCTGTCTAAAGGACGTGGTTTAGGACTCAGTATGATTTACTGTTATAAGAAAATGAACAGACAAGCAATAGACAGTAGTTGTTTTTGGAGTGACGTACACATGAGTTATGTACATTTGGGAGAATCTCTCTCTCAACCTTTGTCTGTCTTTCTACCTCTGCATGTATGTCTCTCTCTCTCATTCTCTGTCTGTCTGTCTGTCTGTCTGTCTGTCTGTCTGTCTGTCTGTCTGTCTGTCTGTCTCTCTCTCTCTCTCTCTCTCTCTGTCAGCATGTGTTTGACTGCAGTGATGGACAGCAGAGTAGACAGTTTGGATAGGATGATCAATCGTGTGCGCACACACACACAGTTATGAGTGTAGCACTCATCTGCTCTTGGGAATTACAGTCATAAATCAGAAACTGTCACAGAGAGAGAGAGCGAGCGAGAGAGAGAGAGAGATACACAGAGAGAGGGAGAGACAGCGAGAGAGAGAAACAACGAGAGAGACAGACAGACAGACGAGAGAGAGAGAGAGAATGAGAGAGTGACAGTGAGAAAGAGAAAACAAGAGAGAGACAGTGAGAAAGAGCAAGAGAGAATGAGTGAGAGATAAAAAACAATAAAAAGAGAGACACAGAGAGGGAGAGAAAAGGAGAAAATGTGAGTGAGAGACAGACAATAAGAGAGAGACACAGAGATAGAGAGAGAGAGAAAGAGGAAATCTCATTACAAACATAAATGTCTGATAGACATTGTTGACTTTGTGCTGTAAAGTGGATATAGGAACTGTTTTATTTTATAAGATCATGTACACCAGACACAGTGATGATAACTGTAATGTGAAGACACTGTAACTCAGTATAATATATATATATATGCACTGAGTAAAATAAGTATTTGAACACCCTGCGAATTTGCAAGTTCTCCCACTTAGAAATCATGGAGGGGTCTGAAATGTTCATCTTAGGTGCAT